>JAYKAV010003055.1:1768080-1801539 GCA_035582835.1 Phoebastria nigripes
TTKTWTTWTGTTCAAATATCATTYTGTCGAGKTTTGTGTACATTAATAAAAATTTGTATTGTATAAAGCTTTTTGCATTATAAGGCTGTACAGGGTCATTTTGACAGTAACTGGTATATTCCTTTGCATCTTATGTTGCATTGCCAATTTCTAGTGTATCCAGTTTGGAAGTACAATATACTCTAATTAAAAAGGTTGGCTATATTCTTGTTTCTTTTTGGTTCTCCTTCCTCTCTTTTTTCACCTTAAATAGATTTAGGCTTGATTTGGAGGGAGGGGGAAAGGATTCTCCTACAAGACAAGAAGATATGAAGAAAAAAAGGTAAGATGTTATCAATGATTGAAATTGAAAAGGAAAGCTCTGGTTATTACTACTGATGAAGAAAGACAGCAAATTCTCCTAGGATGGCTATAGGACTTCTCTCTGTCGGCTCTGTACTTGTAGCAACCTGCCAGGTCAATTCTGCAASGGCGATAATGCCTCTTCTGAGGAGTCTGCTCTGTCAGGAGGATGAGGGAGCTCTCCGGCCCTACCCTCCTCAGCCCTGCAGCTCAAAAATCAGACCCTTAAGCAGTAGAATGGTGAACCCGGCCTTGCTTGGGAGTAGCCCCAATGAAATCAGGAGAACTCTTTCCTTAAAGAGGAGCTACGCAGTGAATAAAGGAACATTGTGCATTAAAAGATTGTAGTGGAAATCTATTTTTTTAATTGTAAAAATATCATGTACACATTTTGTCAGCATTTTAGAAAAAGCTATTTTTTTTCCACCAAAGATTAATGAAATCATTAATGCACAGAGGCGGCTAAAGAAGGAAACCCTAAGAGCAGACAAATTTCCAAGAAGCAAAGGTATTACCGGCTCCACTGAACAAGAAAGGATACTGAACATCCTAAAAGGAAGTTAGAGTATTTAAACACTAACCAAGGGAAAAAAAAATCTGGGTATTCATTAGATAAAAATTATCCTCAGATAAATTAATGTTAACATTAAATACATGTGGATTGCCCTTTGCCCTCAGTTAGGGCAGCGTTAAGGGCTAATCAACTGAAAAATTCTTAGTTATTTCTACTGGGGTGTGGATACTAATTTTCAGGGCCTCTAGCAGTACCTCATTAGAGTACGTGGAGCTGTTAACAGCTTGTGTGTTGAATCTGCTGCTCCTCCTTTTGCTGGTGACTAGTTAGGTGAAGGGAAGGCAGCTCTAGCTTTGACATTAGGATGGTAAGTCATGTTCAAGAAGAGATGGTCCTTCTCTCCTCTTGCACTGTATCTGTAATAGAAAATATAAAGCCGTACTCTATGTGGGGTTTTTTGCGCTAGACATAAATAGTTATCCTAGCAATTAAAAGATGATCATGCAAATTCTCCGGTATAATTTTGAAAGGTATTTCAGAGATTGATCTACTAAGCCCTGATTATATCATGATGGTTTTAAAACAGACCTCCGCTTGTGTAAATTGTTACAGTTCTGTTGTAAATTACTGTAACAGTTCATTCAATTGAGACAATGGTTTAAGATGTAGGTTCAAATGTTCAGTTAAAACAGAGAAGGTGCAGGGAGGGAGTCAAAGAGCACCCTGGCTGGCAGAGGGGACATGGCTGTCTCTGGAAGCGGTGTACTCCCCACTATTTGACAGTGTCTCAGTGTCTCTAGGAGGGTGCTGAGCAGAGGGTTTAGTGCCCTGAATTACCCTGCCTGCGTAAGTAGTCAGCTAGCAGTTAAGTGCAAGTCTTGTAGTAGCTCCAGCCCTTGAGTCTCACTGTATACTTTTGTTTAAAAGCTCAGGCCCAATCTCAACCAAAACATCAACCGTCCTCTTGCAATCAGCCTCTCTAGCTTTACCAAAAACCATACATCTGACAGAAGAACCCTATGTGCACCCAAATAGGGATATTAGTGTCACRTGCTGATATGTGATAAAGAGCCACTGTTCTTTGCAGCAGGTGGCTATAACACACTTGTAGACCTGCACAATTTTAATCAATTAACTCAACTTTCCGTAATCTGTCGTTTCTGATACACACACCAATATACATGTGTGGTGATAGACAACATCTCGGTTTGTGTATTGACCCTCTCAGGACAGCAAGAACTGCTGTTTTCATTCTGCATCTACATATAATTTTAATATGCCATATATGTTAAAAAAAAAAAAATTAACTTAGAAGTGGACATTTTTTCAAGCAGAATTATTTCTCATAATCCTACACCTGCCATAGTCATCATAAGCCCAGCAGAGCAAGGCTTAAGAGAGAGACTTTGGAAAAAAAAAAAACCTACAATTTTCTGTAACACTTGACTGTAGAGAGGGATTCTTTTGCAGGGGATGGCATCATTTATGCAGGGCCATGTTTTAAAATACATGTTGTGTTAAAACCATATCAAGTTGTGCTCCTAACAAATAAACACCTGCATTATATCACCCACCATCATGTCTGCTGCTAATTGGCCTCCTTGTTGACAAGTCTCAGCAGCAAGGTTAAGTACTGGCTGTAAAAGCAATCCAGCCTCTGGCCCGAGGGGTCAGAGCTCAGGCAGACYGTGCAGGAGCCTGCGCAGCCTCTTCCCTGCTATATATTTTCTGAGAGCTAATAAAACTCCAGCGCAATCACTCCTACCCGGAGGTCTGCCAACCTCTACAGTGTCTGTGGAGCTACAGTAAGTGGTATGTCATCTTCTCATTGCAGAGACACTCAAGTAGTCTGCAAGGGAAGAGGCATCGTCTTTTGCATCAAAGTTTTAGAAACTACCAGTGAAGCATCTGAAAATTCCAGAAGTGACAGCTAACCTTGGACGTGAGGCAGCCGAGGCCTGAGTGCCCAGCAGGAGCCCCTGGAAAAGGGATGGGGGTGGGTTTAGTGCCCCGAGTTCCATGCCCCCTGAAAGGTGAGCGTCTTCAAGGTGACTCACCTTGACCAAACAAATCCACCAGCTGCTTTTAAAAAATCTGGGCCTAAAAATCCTGGTGGGAGGTTGCAGGGAGCAGCCTGCTGCCTGTTTCCCCAGGAGCATGCACTGGCTGGAGTACGGCACTGCTGGCATCGAGCCAGTCAAGATGGCTCAGACGTCACACGTGTCTTGGCAAATCTAGGCTGAGTTAACAGCTTACATCTGAACCAAAGACCAGAATTTTACTTGGCTTGTGGGCTTGTTGCGTAGCTCTTGGGAACATAATGCTATGTATACAAGGAAGCCATCCAGTTGCTAGATACTAGGCAATACATGAGAAATGCAGCTGTTGTGCTTCCACATGTGCACAACAGCTGTCTTTGACCAACCTGGCAGTGGCTATACTTACATGTATGACTCTTAAGTACCCACCATTTTAAAAAAGAAAAGAGAAAAAAAAGAAAAAAAGATAATTTAGAGCTGGAGCTGAGCAGTAGCAGGCGTGAGGGGGTGGGGGGACACACCAACTGGAAATGTTTCATTAAGTCAAAAAAAAACAAAAAACAAAAAAACAAAAACCCACAAACCAAAAACAAAAGAAAAAACCCACTAACCCCCCTCCCCCCAAACCCCAACAACTGCACAGCAGAAGAGCACAAAGTGATACCCTGGCACTTCTCTGCAGCCTTGTGAAGCCTCTGCAGCCTATTCCCCTATTCCCCTACTTTAAGATGGTGGGGGAGGGCATTCCATGCTAGGAGGTGGTTTTGCTTTGTTTTGTTTTGGGGTTTTTTTTGTCGGTTGGTTGGGGTTTTTTTGTGTTGTTTTGTTTTTTTTTAATTGTTCCATTTCCCTCCCCCTCAACCGTGATTAAAATGCAACATATGACACAACTCTGGAAAAAACCCACAAAACCAACAGTTTTTCCAATTTAGGCTATAGTTAATGAAAAAAGACTTTTGAGTTCCTGTAGTATCCTCTGTTGTTTGCATGTAGTTCTGCTCTACTTTACTTTTCAAACCTCTACTTTCTAACACATACCTTTTTTTTCCAGCACTTCTCAGACAGCGTTTCACTGGAACTGCAAACTTTGGATTGTTACTCTTCTGGGAAGGTGCCTGTTTAAATAAAGAATAGAAAAATGCTCTCTATGGCTGAGCCCCTAGACCTTCATGCCAATGTTCGCAGCACAGCCTAATGTGACCAAAACCAAAAATAGGCCTCACTTTCTGGCTGGTCAAAGAAATATCAAATACTTTCTTGATTCTTTCCCTGTTATTTAAGACTGAAACGTTCATTCACACGCTAGACTGAAGAATTTGCTTTTTAACAGATTTAACAGGAAGCCAGTTGGGAGGGTCAAAGCTGTAACTAACGTGCTCGCACATAGTTGAGTGGGACTTCAGAACCTATTTATATGCTAACGGCATGAATGAACGTGAGCGTGTTTTCCCCAGCTTGCTCTCACTGCCTCCTTAAGCATTTTGCCACAAATAACCACATAAGCCTGGTCTAGCCCCTACTCGGAAAAGGCTTGCTGCTCCTCTCTGCCTGAACACCCACAACAGCAGCACTACCAGTGCGACGTCCAACGCTGACTAATTTGCCAAAAAGCCAGACCTAAGGGCTGGAGCAGAGCACTGTCTGGCCACCAGCACCGGGGCCAGCCTCGGGCACCTCCAAGCCACCGCACATCTCGCGCTGTGTAGCGTCATGCACACAGAGTTGGTCTGGGCACTGAGAGCAAGTGCTGCTTGAGGAGAACGCAAAAAGTAATTTGGCTTCCTTGTAGGACTAACTTCTCTAAAACTCTGTGGGCAGATTAATGCAGAGTTTCTTACTAGAACCAGCAAAATAAATTATGATGAACTATACATGTCTTGTATTTCTTGTATTGCAGGGATTAACACTTCCCTGATATCTGGACTTCCCAGTACACAGCGTACAATTGCATTCCATTACAGTTAGAAGCAGTAGTTTTAGCAATAAAATCACAGTACCTTTTTTTCCTGAAATTGAGAAAAAAAAAATTTAAATGGCATGGGAATACAAGCAAAGATAAATAGTTGCAGGAGTGCTCCCTCCATCAGTGTGATTCTGAAATAATATGCATACATCGGTGGCTGTCACTCATGCCAGTGACACTTTTAAAATGTACCAGAATAGCTCTATTCGCAGGTGTTAGAAGCAACGCCCGTTTGCACTCTGAATATTTAGTAAGCAAGCATTAAGACTTCATGTTTTTATACCTAGCTACCTATTTTTGATGGGACTGCATACCTAGAACTTAATTAAAAGATCTAAATATAATGTTAATGTGATTTAAAAATACGCAGTGCATCTTTTAAGTGGACATTTCAATTAAAAATAAGTAAGATCCAGTTATACGGTGATACTGTCATAAGATTGCATTTTTATCAGTCAAGTTTCATTCTTACTCAAAGTGACAGATTTCTCCAAGATAGCCAGAGCCAGGAAGAACAGTCCCCCAGCCACTCAAACCAGGAAAATATAATTAAGGGTGCACTTACTCACTTCCCAAAATTGGGATATCACGTTTTATGGATAAACTCATTTTGCAATAAACACATTGTTTCTTTCCTGTGGCTAGTCTATTAAAGCTAATAATTGCATAATAAAATTTAATTCACATCCAATTTTAACAGGAAGACAATGCCACATGCACTGCAAAAGGTTATTATACACATCTACGTGTGCGTACCTACTGTCTAAAGCTCTCGCGAGTACCTTTAACTTGGTTGCAGCAGCTCTGCTTTATGACAGTGAGCCCATCAGCACGTACAGGCTTGGCAGTACTCAGCTCCAGGTGGATGGTCTCAGCACACTCAACAGCCCCACACATCACCTAATGGCCCAACGCTCACTTGGTGCTGAGCTCCAGCTGCTTCATGGGCATGTTGCAGTCATGGTAGCATTTGTACCTGGAAAGACGCTCCCCCCTCCACGGCTTTCCCAGTATCCTGGCCCAGCTCAACTTGTGTAACAAGGAATTTAACAGGAAAAAAAGAATCCACTCATTTTTTCTTCTAAGCTCTACTTAATTAACTAAGGYCCCTTTGGTGCTGCCATAGTAAATCACATCTGACGTATTCCTAATGTGACTGCCCGAGACATAAGTACTTATGATACAGAGGTAGGATTGACCTATTGTCACCAAACTTCATCTTCTCTTTAAACCTATTCATATCTCCAGCACCGCGTTGTTCCACAAGTTACATGTAAACCCACGATGTAAAAAAGCACTTTGCTGCAGTGATACGCTAAATTCCCTCCTCACTACTTGCACTGCAAAACCAGTTCCTCATTAGCCTTCCCCAAGCTATTTTATGGATGCCTGCTGCAGGCCCTTGAGCTCGACAGTCCCACTCCGTTTGCTCTCACCACAAGCAGAGGCCACTTCGTACTTGTGATCATCGCTGTTACCCTCCTCTGGCCCTCTCCACTAACATGAAAAGCTTCCATATGCGGTAAAAGGGTTGACCCTACTAGATCGGCCCATTCGTTCCTCAATTCCAGCCAGTATCCTGCTCTCAGGGTAAATGCTACTGACTAACACTTCAGAAGAAAGAAGAATTTTAAAAAATCCAGAAATTGGGATTGGTCAGAGGTTTCTTCCAGTGGAATGTTTTGCTGTCAGACAAGTTTTAAAAGACACAGGAATTTCCTGTGGAGCAGAATTTGTGGTTCCTGACGATGAGTGCTACTGGCCATGTTCTGACCAACTGCCTTTGGATCTGGTTCCCAAAATCCTTTACACAGAGAGGTTTTTCTGAGCATTCTTTAGAAACTGAATGTTTTCCATCAGGATTTTTGATTCTGTCACTGTAATAGCCAGTTGCTCAACTTTTATATTTGCCATTGGCAGCACAAGGCACGTGAGTGCTGTCATTAGTTTTTTGTCACCTAATCAATAGCTTGTCAAGATCCAGGCTCTTATTTGGTGGTAGAGACTTCAAGAACCCTCCATGTTTAGGGAGCCAAAACCAAATGGGTGGGGTGGTTTTTTTAATAGTTCAGAAAACTTGTTTCCCATGGGACTTTTTTAGCTTCCTGGGCTAGACTAACAGAGGAACTGAAACACCTACCTTTTACTTTTAATGACCAAATAAAAATAAAGTAGATCACCAAAAACTGTCACTGGCAGCCAAAGAGAGGCCAGGACTCTGAAGTCGCTAGTGTGAATGTTCCCCAGCTGCCAAAAGCTTACATGGTTCAAAGCTCACTTTTGGCACTGCCAAATGACCAGGGACTACCTCCTCCCAAGTCATCTGCCAATTCATGACAGGCCAAAAACTCAAAGAAATCCCTTAGCTCTGCAGCTCTTTCTAGAAACCTGAAAAAGAAAGGCTATTTACCTCTAACTCCTCTGAGATCTGCTGTCTGTACGTATGTTGACTTTGAATTTACTGTACAAACGCTGAAAGCCAGAGAACTTCCACCCCAACGGTACTCACAGAAGTGCACATACCTTGTCTCCTCTTGCTCTATTCTTGCAGAGGGTGGCCCACTTGTTGTAACAAGTTGCAGTGTCATAACAAACTCAAAGCAATTATCCTGCTTTTACAGTAAGACTGCTAAGTCCCTCAAATCTTCTCATCACAGGCCCAGTAATGCAAGGGGACTTTCTGAAGACTTCTTTCCTGTTAACATAAAAGGAAAAAGCACCTGCAACACTCAATAATGCAATTAATAGTCAGCCAAGTGAAATCTGAAATCTTACACCATCCCAAGGAAGCATTCAACTTGAATTCTGATGGTAGCCTTGTTTCCCCTTTCCTTCCTGGAAATAAATAGGACAGCCAATGAAGAAAGCTACCTTCAAGGAAAGATCCCATCCCACCTATTCAAAGGTCTTTGAAAGATCTCCCAGGAAGGTGGGAGAACACAGAGAAACCTCCCACCCACAGGTACAGGCCAGAGACAGCTGCTAAGTGCTCCGAAACTGCAGGGAAGAGTGTCTCACCCTTTTCAACTCCAGCAGGCAATCTGGGACACTGGGCAGAGACAGCCCAAGAGAGGACAGCAGCCTGCCGCACACCATCCATTTGCCCATACTGATATCTCTCGTGATGTTCTTGATAATAAGCACAGTTTCTCTTACTAATGGACAATCAAGCATGTGCCAGACCCCATCCAGTCTTCAGGTCATTAAAGGGAGGACCTGAGACTCAGGTGGCAACACCTGAAATTGGCAATAAAACTCTCCAGGAATGGAGAGGCAGGAGTTTGAGGCTCTAATCAAAGAGCTGTAGGAGGACCCAAACCCAACACTTTCTCACCACCAAGCTCAATATGGCTGTGCCCTGACAGAGCCTGCAGGTTATTTTGGACATGAGAGGTGTCAGAAAATAGATTAATGCAGCCTAACTAGGAAATGGGGAATGCATCCACCATGGTTTGCAGGCTGGCCCTGAAGTAAAACAACTGTTTTTTCTTAATTTATAAGGCATAGAAGTTAACCTCGAGGTACTTCCAGTTCAAAATATGGTTCTTTTTTCCTGTTTATGATCAAGCAGTACAGCGTAATTCAAACCCACGTCCTGGAAAGGTGAACAGCAGACAGCCATACCAGCTGCTAAGGGCACCTGCTTCCAATGATCTACCCTCTTCCTTGCACAAATAATGTCAGAAGACGAACACCTTATTTAAGTAATTATCCATCCTCATCCCCTGGCTGCACATCTTATTTTGTCTGCACTGCCACTATATCATATGTCCCCTCAACTATACAGGATTTCTTTTACTAAAAATACGAACTAATGCRAACACACTAAATACCACAGTGCAGTGACTTTTTAAAAAAAAACAAAAAAAACCCAAAAAAACCCAAAAACAAAACCACACAACACTTTAACAGCAGTATTTTCTTCTTTTTTTTTCAGGAAGAAACTGCAGACAACCCATGTCAGCAGCCAAATTAAAACAAACAAGTCTTTCTGAACAAAAGGTGCTCTTTCTAGAGACTCAGACTCTCTCATTAACTCCAGAGTTAATGGACTGCAGATTTTGGGAAACACAATTTGACAATTTGTAGAGGAAGATTGATTTTTGTTTATATACATCTATAAATAAAGACTTCATACTGTGACACCAGCCACTCAGCTGCATGATAGAAGTTCAGCATCTTTTGAAGAGAAACGGTCAGGATTTTGGGCAAGGGACTAGTACAGATCCTTTTCTAACTCCAACTGAAAAATGCATTTTCCCTTATCACATCTAACAGTGGTGAAGAGGGTGGCATCTGTCACGTGCCTCTCACTGCCAGGTTTGCAACCTGCCCTCTCAGGCTAGAGAGAGGTCTGTCAGCCTTTGCCGAATGAGTCAGAAGACAGTGATGCAAAGATACCATGTGGAAGGAAATGAAAGAGAGGAGCTTTGCAGAAGTGGGATTTTGCTCTTAGTAATTAAAAGTAGCATGAATTTCACACCGGCTCTAGCAGCTTTCCATCTACGGACAGAAGTAAGGAAAACAGGAACAATACACAGCGCAATTCACTGCCAGAAAGATTGCAAAAATACACCTTTGTGAGAATCTTAAAATATGAGCAGAAGGAAAACTTGAGGGACAGATAGTTTTAGCAAGGCCACACCATGTAAACAAAAGATATCAAGGAAAAATAAGGGGTGGGGTGGGGAACAATCCAAACGGATTTGAATCTGTTGGGGCTACAGAACCCAGGTTTCCTGACTAATAGCAATGCCTTGAACTACACAACCACAAACAGGCCTCTTCAAAAAAGTTATGCCCTTAAAGTTATTTACACAACATCTGGGAGTCTTGATCTTGCCAGCCCTGCATCTTCTCTCCTCCAGCTGCAAAACCTTTTATAACCTCAGTAGTTCTTGCCCATCACAAACCAGTGAAAAAGCCCTTGTCAAAAACAAGTCAGAAAAGCAGAACCCAGAAGAAAATGAGACCTGACGCAATTGATTTAGGACTCTGATCACTGTTTTCTTTAGCACATTTTCCCTGGGTCTGAGTAGTCCAATACACTTCTCAAGGAACAGAGAGTTGTTTAACATATTGAGCAGAGGGGAAAAAAGATGGTAACAAGTGGTTGTTCCTTTTACCTTGGCTGTAAATCCGAGTACAACACACAGTGCATCACATCAATTCCCAACAAGCGCAGGCAGATATACAGCATGCTGCTTTCCCTGACCAAGCCATAGAGCAGCAGAGAAAAAAATAAGGCGCTCTAGCAAGACATAAAAATATTCAAATCTGTTGTAAATAGGAGTCCAGTTTTAAGGAGGTCTAAACTCTCCTAATTCCAGAAAAATATCACTACTACCTAGACAGAGTAAGCCTACTCACAGATCCCAAACAGCCCTATAGCAGATGCAGACTTCAGCTGGTAACATGAGCATTTTTAAGGAGCAGTGTGGTGCAAGAAGGCTATTCACCAGGATTAAAAAACAAACAAACAAAAAAAACCAACATTCAAATCAGCTCAAATTGAGTCTTTGCTAGGGGCAACATGGTAGCTATATCTTGGAGGTTTTTTAGGGAGAGATAAAGAAGTTCTGAGGAAGTACAACTATCCCCATCTGAACCATCCAGGAACCTTACAGGAGGCGATCTAATTACGAATGCCATGACTGCTTAGCTGTAAGTCCAGCAGATCTGGTGATGGATCACAAAATCTATGGGTTGTTTCACGTCATGCTTGGTGTTAAAATACTATGTGTTTTGACAGGTTTGTAGGATGAAAGTTGAGGACTGACAGCAAGTCCTCTAGCTCTTGGAAAGGATTCATACCAAGAGGAACCACTAAGCCATCTGATGCCAGAAAACACAGACCTTGAAACCTCCCTTTCCGCCACCAGGACTCAAGCTTTGCACTGCCCAAATGGCGAGACCAGGAGCATGATCTGAGAGACTCTAAAGAGATCATTTGTCTCTTTTTTGTAGGATGTTTTACTCGGGTCTCTCTGGAGTACCCTAGTAGGGAAGGCAAATGCACTCAATGCTGAAATTATGCAGCCGTCAGCATTTACCATGAATCATTTCGCATCAATCACAAGAGAGGTTTTTTTTTTTCCTCTCTTGCTGAAAGTACACTGTTTTTCCTATCTGGGACTGTTTGACTATGTCTGGCTGACTTGATCACCAGGAAGAATGAAAGCTGGATGCCTGATCGAGTACCAAAACATTACTCAGAAACACTGACAGTTCAATCTCTGATCAGTTATTTAACCAACTTCAGTTGTGAAAACTCAACTGTGGTTTAAAAAAACAAACAAACAAAAAAAAAACAACACAACAACAACAACAACAAAAAACCAACCACAAACACACCTCAAAAAATCTGAATCCACTTGAAAACAGTTGAAGAGATGAATTAGTAAAAAAACACACCAGAAAACCACCACACAATTCAGTACAAACAACAAACTAGATAGAGGCAGGGAACATCTACATTGTTTTTTCAAAGCAATAACTATTATGACTGGTACCTCTGAGAATTAAACAGAGCAAGCTCTCCAGTGTTTTGACCTCCAGAAGGTCATGTTCACAAGTCAGTGACCATAAGAGCCAAGCTGGCATTCCCAATGCCCACAACAATAGATCCAATTACTTCAACCAACAAGCATTAAAAAGCAAATGCAGCACATAAAGCTCCTACTGCTTTGTAATTCAAATACATATATCTGCAGATATAAAAATGAGAGAACAGCACTCTTGCCATTTCTGTATGCTACACACGCTCTGGTTTCTTAACTTTTCCTTACACATTTTGTTTTCTACTTTTCCCCCCCCTGGTGTTTGCCTGTTTGGAAACACTTCACCCAAACTCAAACCAAAACAGGGCTGGGTAAATTGATTTGATAACTATTTGTTTTGTGAATGTTGTTCTTCCCACCGTTATTCACTGCAATTTTTCAGACTCGGCGAAGAGAAAATACCATTTTGTTCTTCTTTCAACTGCAGACGCATAGATCTAGGTACTCAGTAAAAAAATAAACTCAAGCTTCATAGTTACTACCCAGTGACTATTTTGAATTTGCTAAGTAACCTAGCAGTTCAAATAATTCATTTAGAGGAAAAACAAGAAACAGAAAGCTTCAGTAAGTACGCTRCTGAAGCCACTAAGTTCAAAGGGGATCAACAGCATTTTATAAAAGGCAGATTAAAAAAAAAAAAAAAAAAAAAATCTACAAGATCCAGCAATACCTACCAGATACCCCAGCCCCGGGGACATTTGAGGAATGGCTGGGACCCAATCTCAATGAAAACCCCTTCACAGGTATTCAGCATCCTCTCCCCTGTCCCACTGGGTGGGGATGGGGTTTGCCTTCCTCCCTGGAAGGTCTAAAGGCCATCACCAAATCTGGCACCTCTGTGGGCTCCCATGCTTGCACCTCAGCTCCTACGCTGCCCAGGTATGCTAGCGCTGGCTCCATCTCACACAACACAGGGAGAACGTTGCCTCCAAAATCCTCTATCACCTCTACATTCTCCCCAGGCAGATAAAGCTCTGCTCAACGGCTTCAAAGTGGCAAAGTGCCCCAGCTGCTGCCTGCGAGCAAGCCCACAAACACGTACTGATAGCAGTAGAGGAGCTGTACTGATTTGAAAGGTGAGCTGAATATGCAGTTTAATGTGACTGTTAATGGGGAGGCTATTTGTGCCTACTTTGTAAATGTCCCCATTTACTTTAAATAAAGTTGTGCTAGAAGAGCCAAAACAAAAATACCTATCAAGAATATAGCAGACAAAACTAACTGTGGAAGCGATACTGCCCCAGAAAAATGCGATGTAGCCAATTTTGCAAGGTTGCTAATTATGTATTATTAAGGACATTATACAGCGACCTATTAATACATCTAGAGCCCTTTGTTGCCCTATTATCAATAACAAACGGGAACCTTCTGTGCTATTTTGGGAAATGACCTTTCTCCACAGTATTGTAGTGTAGCACGAGCCAGGAACCTCCCGAGCTGTAATTCCAGCTCCACCATTGACTTGCTGCATAATGAGGGAAAGTCGCTTTAACCTTTCGGGGGCTGTTTCTTTTTCTGTAAAGTTGTAGTGACACTCGCCTACCTCTCAGCTCGGTGGAGTGCTTTACTCAGTTCAAATATTTGAGCAGAGCTTTGAGGATGCAAAATGCCAGATCAGAGTGATACATTGCTGCAGCTGCTTAAGGATTTTAACATGGCAGAAATTCAGCTGCAGCTGGAAGAACATATTGAGCAGAGCTACAAGATTCCCTATTTTAAATAACAGCCACTAGCTTTAGGCTACAAGTCACCACCTAGTAACATTTAACTTGTCAGTGATTTCAGCTACAGAGTTTCTCAAGACACAAGAAGTAAAAGCTCAGTACTTGTTCCCACCTACATGCCAGCGGAATTTGGGGTAAAGTTAACAACTCACATAATGGCAAAGGATACACCTAAAATAACAGCATGCAGAGACCATAGGATGAAAATTACTGGGACAAGCAGAACGCACAGTGGATACTCAGTTTATGCAGTCTGGTACATTTCAAAGGTCAAAAAAAATAGTTGGGTTATAGGAAGTTACAGAGATTGAAAAAATAGAGCAGAGACTGTAACAACACCAGCTCTTTCTCTCTCACTCTCTCTAAATAAATAAAAGTCATGACTAAATGAAGTCATTCTGAAAACATGAACTATTTAATTTGCTTTGGTGGAATAAACCCAGGCTTAACCCCCTCAAAATGTGGTAAAAGGTGGGAAACAATCTGATCCATTTACAAATTACAGGAATGTGCATAAGCACATCATAAACCTATAGGAAGGCTATACTCCCAACTTGGAAAAAAACAATCACTTAACTCTTTTCCAAGAGGCAGAGATCAATTTATTTTCAACATCTCACTTCTCTCCTGCCACACTACAAAAGAAAAGGGTAGATACTGATACAGTATTCGAGAGTTGTCTAATAACTCCCTTTCATAATTTCACCAACAGCTTCCAAATAAAACTTACTTCATGGCTTGAGACCCATCCCGCTGGAGGAAATTCCATTTCAATTCCTTTGTAATTGACAGCACAACTCAAATTCCTAAATTTGCATCCCCAATTCTTCAGAAATAAAGCGAGTTTCACAGCATGGAAGATTTAACCTGAAAGCCACAACACCACACCCATATTTATGTGAGGAAGTTCCCAGGGTGAACACTGTTCTTCCATCACGAAGATCCTCAAATGCCCTCAAAAACTATTTAGCTATTATTTAAAAGCACTTTGTTTTACAGATGGACAGCAATATATTTGACACAGATGTTTAAGCACTACATGATTCAAGTTTTATAAGAATTAAATTATAGCAGTTATCGAAATCCATGTTTGAATTTAATATTTAATATGTCTCTGCTGACAGATTGCATTTACTGATCTTAATTAACAGTGCCCAGAGACAGCTTATCCATGTTCTTCAGATTGAACTATGGCAAAATTTTATACCTGGGCTATGGATCCACGGATATACAGAAAACAAAGGAGAGGAATATGCATTACTCAGCAAGTGGTTGGGTATAACACTTAGGAAACAAAGGGGGGCGTTTCCTCCCCTGGGCAGAAAGCTTTGACTTGTGTGGAACACCCTGATGTGAACACGCAGGCCCTAATGGTCACTTTTGCTTCCACAACTTATTCATGCAACATTTTGGAATTAATTTTCTTTTACCCAACAGCTTCATGAAAAAAGTTTAAATTTCATCAGTAGCCCAAGATCAGTGGGTCAAGAAATTAGGCAGTTGCTAAGGAAGCCTTTTACCAGTTTATTAAAGCATACCCTCAGCTGGGGCAAACGCATCCCTAATGTAGTTTGACCCCGTGGAGGAGCTACCACCTGGGACGCTGAACAGAGCACCGGAGGGCTGCTCGCTGCTATACAGCTCCATCTAAGGGCTCTCTATAAGGAGTGCAACTGAAACGTAAGGACTGCAGCTGCTCCCAGCTAGCCTTCAGGTTCCCGGTCACATTCACTGCCCTTCCAGCAGTGTCACCGTTAAGAAAACTTTATAAGCAATTTGTTTTCTCTGTGAATCACTGTCACTGTTTCATCTAAAACCATCTAGAAAATGAAGTTACTAAGAGGTTGGCTGAGGAATAATTTTCGGAATAAAAAGATTTACCTTTGTCATTTGTAGCAATTTGTTTCTCTCTGTGGCAATCTCTTAGTATGCAAACAAGGTGGTTTACTACAAACACTCTGGATTAAGCACAGGAGGAGAGGAAACGTTATGGCTTTTAGATTTAGAAACTAAAAAACAAGAGTAGCCTTAATTCTATCCAACTTGTGCAATATTTAAAYCTCTATTTCAGCTTTTCAATGCAAAATTACTTTTCTTCGTAAGTTATACAAGTCTTGTTTGTAAAAATCTTTTCTTTTGGGGTGATTTTGTGATGCAACCTATATGAGGAAATACCACACTAACCTGAGGATCCACTTAATCCAGCCTTAGTCTCAAGCAGCAGCCAATAAATAAAAAAAATTATGAAACCAAAACCATTCAAACTATCCCACAGAAATGTCCTTGCACTTTAGATGCTCGCTAAGGAATACACGTTCAAAATATGTGAGAGATGAGATCTATCTCAAAATAGATGAGAGCTATCCAGACTAGATTCATTTACAGGATCTGTGCGTGTCTCCAGAGCAATGTTGTCTAAGATGAAAGAATTGGCAGTGGACCAAACAAGATTATTTAATTATTCCAGTTTCCCTCTGAAATTTCCTGTCTCATTGCATATGAAATTTACTACCCCAAAAATGGAAAACTGACTCACCTAATGGGACAAAACTCAGGCAGTCTGTATTCTAGGACCCCTATTCAATCACACTTAGGCACATGCTCAAATGCCATCCTTTCCTGATGTCGGGTATGGAGAAAAGGTAGCATTTCTAATGTGAGCAAGTGCACAGCAAGGAATTGTGTGCGGTGGGAACGGGTGTGTGGAGCAGTGTCTGCAGCTAAACTGAAAGCTACGTGCATCCTGCAAGACATGAAACTGAGACTTCCCTATTCAACACGTCATAATTCAGAATAACTGATTAATCTTGGTACAGAAATAAAACATTCAGTGGCTTTTAGTTGTGCTAGTGCTGTACAGTGGGCATGGTCTGCCCGGTTGTTGCAGATGTGGAAATGACAGCTCTAAAGAGTCTCACAGTAAAGACACTTTTTCGCTTATAAGAGAATGCCACATTCTAATGGACAGCTAAAAGGAAAGGTGAAGGATAACAATATTTTAATTATCTAAAGTTTGAAACATTAATTTTCAAATCTACTCAGGTTCTATTGCCACTGCACACAGAAAGAACCAGTCAGGTATTCTGCATCACACCACTTATAAACAATAAAAAAGTTACTTGCTTTTACTGAAACTGTTTTTAAAAGCTTATTGATTTTGACCTGAGTTCCCTCCTTCTCCTGTAAATCAAAAGTTATGAACATGACTTCAGCTACTTGTTTTGAATCCTGCAGATATCAAATATTAGCAGCTGTTGTTCACTGCAGACAGACAAATCATATTCACAGCTCAAAAAAAAGAAATCCTGTTTTGGTGAACAAGATTTGCTCTGTTCAGCAAGCAAGGGCATGGAAAGTCATTCCTCCTAGTCTCAGATAGCAGCCAGGATTTCCAGGTTTATCACTTTGTTAAGATTTGTGCAATTAAAAAAAATGAATAGCAATATTTGCAACGTAATTCACATTCCAGTTTGCTGTTTATTTTACTTGATTGAGCTCTGCCAGATACCATACACTTGCCATGCTTTTGACATGACACATAGGACAGAAACCAGTTTTTTGTGTGGCTGCCTTTTCTGGAATGAGTATCTGATCTCAATTGTGTGATTACAGGAATACTAGTCCTCTCCATGAATTTTATGAGACTGGGATAGCTGAACAGCAGAGTTTCTCTTTGATCTTCAGAAGAGAAGGGACACCAGAGCATAACAGGCTTGTGAAACACATGCTGACCTTTTAATATGTTGACCCATACCGCTGTTAACAGCTATCAACGAATCCTGAAGTGTGGATAGAGGGGAGAAGTCAGTAGTGGAGGTGGAAGGGGGGAAAGGAGAAAACCAGCAGACTGACAAGGCATTATTTTCCACATAATGTCCACAAGCTTACAGATGTCTCAGGATCATAACATTCTTGGCAGAAAAAGTATACAAATACTTATTTGTTTCTTACTTGGACCTAGAGGTAAAAGACAAGCATGTGAGTAACAGTAAAAGCTCCTAGTCTAAGCTTCTGACATCATAAGGCACATTAATTGTTGCAGTTTGTGATGTCACTAAAGATCCGTTGTCCAGTTAGACTAACAATTTACAGTTTAGAAGTAGGGTGAAACAAGCAACTTACCTTTTACACTTATTTTACAGGCTTTGCCAGATTTCATCAGATTAAAAAAAAAAAAAAAAAAAAAAAGGAAAAATTGACTTTATATCTACATTCAGTGCAGATCCCTAATCCTTTTCAAACACATTCAATATCCCTTCTAGTTCAGTTTGTGAAATCCCTCCTAAAAGACGTAAACCAGGAAATTCTTAGCACCCTAATTTCTCTTTCCTCTATGTATTATTTTGCCTACTCCAAAATACCGGGAAAGCTTCTCTAAATAAGAATAACCTTTACTGTGATGGCTGAAGTCTGTTTCTCCTGCCATGAGAGGAGGGTCTGACATCACAGCCTGGGAAACAGCTCAGCTCCTTTTCCCCATAAGCAGCAGGATACATCTTGGCACAGTTGGCTTGTCTCTAAATTTCCCGTCCTCCACACCTTCCTAGGATGGTGCCTGTTTTCTTCTAAGACTTAATGAGAGAGAGAAAGACGACTAAAGGGCAAAGGTAACAAAGGGGTCAAGAAGAGACAGTTTGGCACAGGTGCTGCTAACAGACACTGAACAACAGTTTTGCCCGACTTCAGAATTCCTTGTCTTCTACCGGTGAGCTCTGTCCAAGCCTGGGTTCACCAAGGTTACAGGAAAAGAAAAGGTTGTACTTTTGTTGATCAGTGCTGCTAAGCAACAAGTCATAAAAACTAACATTACTCTTGTCTTCCACTGGTTGCAATTAGAAAACTACAAACGGGATCTTTGTGTCATAGATTCAGGGCTGAGAGAAACCTTTAGCAGTGTGACTTTGTAATGCTACGAGCCACACAGTCAATTAGAGTATCTTCTCACACGTACATTATGCATCCCCAGCCATTGCAGTCTGCTACAGTGCAGGTCAGCTCAGTCATCTGAAGTTATAATAGTCTTTAGGTTATAATAGTCACTTTTGATAGAAGAAACAAAGCAAAAATATGGTTAATCCCTGATTAACTTTATGAATATTTGAGTAACTTAAAAATGTGTATAACTAAACTAAAGCTTTTTTACACTACTCTACCAGTGAAAGAGATCTAAACGTAAGAGAAAACGAAGATGTAGTAACTAACATACAGCAGGAACTCGCTTTGCCATAGTATTTTAAGGAAAAATACAGGAATCTCATCACGCATTCTGAAAAGTGAAGCTTTTGACTTCTTTGTTACAAGTGAACAATCATTTACTCAAACTACAAGGACTTCTAGCTTTTCCCCACTTAGAGCACAATTACAAACACAACCACCTAGTTCCAAAGGACGAGTGTCTCCATTAGGCTAGTCCCCCACAACACACAAATCCAAAAGATAGAAAAGGGAATTGAATTTATCATTTTTGTAAACCTCACACAGCAAACACTGTGGATCACATCAGTTTCTGTGGCTTGCCAGTGAATTGTCTAAGATAATTCTCATGCTCCTGTGGGAGAAAAAAAGAGAAAATTAGACATTCTTCTTGCTGCTCCATAACGTACCTTCTCCACAGACTACCATGAATGACGGCTCCTCTTTTCCTTGTTTGTTCACCAGCTGAACCATACCTTGGTATGGCAGCAGGGAACAGAATATGCCTATCATACTTCTATTCTAAGTATATACTGTAATTGCTTATAAGTTTTTCATTTTGAAATTTTTATTCTCAATCTACAAATTGTGTTAATGTTCTAATACAGGGTGGGTGGGTTATTTTTAAATAAACTGTAAGGAATATGACCATGGAGTAGCTGAGCTAGGTTTTGGAAGAGGAACCCTGTTGCTAGTCAACCTGTGCACTGTTGATTGTCCAAATCGTAAGTTCCAGGGGAACACACTGATTTTTCTTTAAATACGTGTTTTATCAACTTCTGTTCGATCATTCTTCAAATGATATCTGTTTTAGAAGAGTCCAGCAGGAATAGTTATGGAAGGACTAAGCTCTGTAAAAATGTTTCTCATTTTAACTCACGGATAATGTTACTTCTTGACTGTGCATCCAAGGGGGGAGCAATAGAACACTCTGAGCAAGGAATAGTAAGGGGGAAATACATATGTTTACACCAGTACAGAGCAAGTCAATAATTGAGTCTTGCCACATTAAGAAAGAAAACTTTAGGAAGGGAACTGCATAAGGTTAAAAAAAAAAAAAAAAAATCATTAATATTCTTTAGCTCGATCCCCATCCCCAAAAATCTCAAGACCCACAAATAGACAGCCAACACACTGCAGATTTCACGAATAAAGAAACAATATATGTGAGGAGAACGTAAAGACTGAACAAGCACGCATAACAGGAAGTAATGCATTTACAAAAGGTGAGGGAAGATTAGATATCAAGGAAAAGTTTTCTACTACTTAAAGCAGGACGTTACAACAGAACAGTAGTCAAGAAGGGGTCACTGGGTCCTGTCACTGAAAACAGAAAGATTAGATATGAAAGGAATAAGTCACACTGAGAGCATGAACTTGCTAAGAGCATTTTTTCAACCTTAAGTAACATGGCTGTAAATATATATGGGTTCAGAGTAAAGACCACTGAACTGTAACCCTTATACTCTACTGACCTGTTTCAGAGTCCTGGGTAAATCACTTGATCTCACCACACTTGTTTTTCCAGCTGTGAAACACCAGCAACATCTATTACACAGGGACCTGGGGAAAAGTTTCACTTACATACAACTGCAAGACTTTGTAGGACAGAAGAGTTTGTGTATCTGAAAAGTTTGTTCCTTACCTCCCATATCAATTTGTCTAACAGTTTATCATACCTCTAGCTACAAACTTAATCTTATTATTACTTTCTCATAAAGTTGTATTATTTTCTGCTACTGTTCTGCAGTAGCTGTGGTTTTAATTGTTAACATGAGAGCAATTTAACAACTCTAGCAACTAAGAATATGTCAACATCGACTCAACAGATTTGTTTACTATCTTTTTTCAGAAGCCTGTGTACTTGAATGACAATGTTTTAATGCATTTTACCCCACTTAATCCCACAGAGCTAGAAATGATGAGCTGGAAATGCTCTTCCCTGTCTTGGGAAACACTGAATTGTTTACTAAATTGTAGCCTACAACCTCAAGCTATGCAGCCCTTCTGAAGACAATGCATTTCCCTAGTCCATGAGGACATAAACAAAACTGCACAATTAATTGAACAGCAGTTGACTCCAAAACATGTCATAGCAAAATTTTACAAGCTATAAAACAAACAATTTGGTTCTCACATGTGAGGCTCAGGTCATAGTTTGCGCAGTACAGCTTTTCAATTTGGTAGGGGAATCACTGAAAAACAAAGCAGGGACCCTTATCTATTGTGCTATTTCCAAAGACCCTTCTCAGTATAAGGGTATTTCTCTGTCTACTGAAGYGTGAGGCACAAATGAACACATAAAGAAGGCAAATCTACTTTTTATTCAATGCTCTCCTTTAAGAAGAAAATGCAGTTGAATGAAAAGTAGAATTTGCTTAAGCCATTGTACTGTCTTCCGATAAGAGTTCATTAGTAAATTAATGATACTTTAAAAGAAGCAACAAAATGAGAAAGTAATGATGGCCCATGGCTTGAGCAGATGGACAGATCTGCATCCAGAAAACATTCTGAAGAAGTGGTAAAACGTATTCTGCTTGAGCAGCTGTCATTTAAACAAAGCTGCAGGTTCTGTTTTACTTGCTTGACAGCTCATGTACAACAGACAAGGAAAACAGCAGCCCCCGATAAAAGTAATGACAATAATAAGGGTTTGATCTAACATAAGCAGAAATGAGGTCCCCTTAAAAACTGTCACCTGAAACAAATGGACTATCAAAAAGTTAAGAACTCACCAGTTAAAATGCTGCTGCTCTCATTAATTCATTTTCCACCTGACTGTCATTTCTTCTACTAGGTACCATAAAAATACAGTTAATTTTTAAAGCTGAAAGGATAGAAGACGTTGCTTTTGGTTTGGGGCACTTTCTGTCATATTCAATAGAGACTGGTTTTAAATAGAAAAGAAACTGTAAGTGCTACATTTTTTTCACAACAACTCAGCACAGTCCTAACAAAGTTGCTGTGCTTCTGCCACCCCCTAACATTCCTTCAGCTACTTCTATGTAACTGGTTGCAGCAATCCCAAATTACTCATTTGGGATGCAAAGTTTAAGAATACAAATAAGGGGATCAGAACACTGAAGTTCTGACAATTTATGTGGGGGAAACCAGCTACACCGGTGCAAAACTTAACAAAGAAATGCCTCGGCTGTATGTCCCACAAAACACCACAATGCTCTTTGTTAATATTTCACTGCAAATATACATGGGGATCATTGCTTTTAATTACAAAGTATTTTTACTTTGCCTTGCAGTTTGCCTTTTACTTTCTGGTCGTGCTTCATATTTTTAGAGTAAAAATATAGGGACAATTATACAGATGCCATCACACAATGGGAAAAAAACCTGAAATGTTAGCACCGAGGATAGAGGTTTCTTCTGTGTTGTTTAATTTGTGCCACTTTGACAAACCAAAGGATACAAAATCCTCAGCATTTTCAACAATCATTCATCTTTTCTGATAGTTGCCAAATTATACCTATGCAGGAATCAAAATTCTGAAGCACAGAGGTCTAGCAGGAAAAAGTAAACTGTTGGGAACACACTATAACAATTGGAATGAGTGGAAGCAAGAGAAGGGGGCAGGGGGACGGGAATCACTCTGGGGAAAAAACAAAGGAAAAAAGAAAGAGGATCTAAGTAAACCAATTCATTGCTACCCTGGAATTGTCTCAAAAATTCAGACTCAGGTTGCCAGAACTGTGTAAAACACATACTTCTTAGGAAGCCAAACAGGTGAAACTGAGCTAAAATAAAAATTAAAGACACCGTATCTTTTATGTATGTGTCCAGAAAATCAAGACTATAAAAATCATCACTTCCAATGTTTTTTTTTTTTAAAGTCAATTCATGTAAGCAACAATAGAGTCACAAAATCTCCTGCTATTTCACTGGTTTTCTGTCAGGTCTCCAAAAATCAGCATTTTTCCACTTTACCCTTCATATTTAGTAGGTACCAGATGCGCTCTGCTTTCTAGATCACCGCTTAGGAAAATGCTTCCTCCAGATTTATTCTCAAGGGAAATTTAAAAAAAAAAAAAAAAAAAAAAAAAAAAAGTACTTTTGGTTGTAAGCAGTCACGTATTCTACAAGAGAAGGGAAAAAAATACCAAATCCAAACACAACTGGGCATTTTGTTTGAACCCAAAAAACTTAAGTCACATTGGAAAACCTCAAACCATTATCACTAGAGATCAATTATTCTAGTATAAAGACAATTGCTATTAAAACATCATGGATGACATTTGTTCCATTTGATGTCTGCATTTAAAAAAAGTCTAACTAAATTCTGCTTTTGTATTAAAACATCTATTTAGAAACTGGGACAGTTAGAATTCCATTCTCCTAGTGTACAGTGTATAATAACTAACTATACCTTCCAAACAGGAACTGAACACCACTATATTCTATTTATATCCATACAATTTAAACTAAGACTGTGGTCAGGTGCTGCCAGGGGGTCCAATGTTCTTGCTGTCACTCAAGGTGAGGAAAGAAAAAGCAATCCATACCGGCAACAGCTGATGCTATATTAGAATGGAAAGTTGCAGTGTCAACTGCTCTAAGATGGTCCCATAATTGGAATAAAACTGCACCACCACAAACCTTTCTCTCCCACCCTCCCAAAATCAGTCACTTTTTGACATGGGCATATGTTTTTGACAACAGATCTATGGCGTGTACAAATAGAAGACTTAGAAATGTACTTTTTTCCAACATAGTCCGTAGTAATCTCTGAGTAAGTGTTTGGATTTGTCATGATCTTCGCATATACAGAATCCTACAGTATTTTTTTGTAGAGTCCTGGATAGGTATTCTATTAGTGTCTGCTGTAGTAATACATTTGAATCCACACATAGAAAAACTGTATTTAATGTTCACGTTTACATAAAGCACTTAACAAGAGCAGAGTAGAATCTAATGCTTAGAGACCATCTTTGAATGCTTTCAGTAACAGGTCAGCTGCCAGCCCAGGAGACAAGACACCACTAAGAACTTTTTCTTCTAGAAGTGGAATCTTATCCTTGACTGCCAAGTGACTCCGGAAATGTTCCAACATATTTTCTTGGATGAGATTCCACATCCACACTTTCTGCTGTTTCCGTCGTTTGGCAATCAACTCGCCACTTGTGAGCATGAGGTCACGAAATTCTGTCATTTTATCCCACATATCTGAGATACCTTCTCCAGTTTTGGCAGAGATGCGCATTACCTGTTGGATTCAGAAGAATTTTTAAAGCCAAGTAACTACTGGGCTTGAGAGTTCAATTACTGCATCAGGTAGATTGCATGAAAATTAAGAAATGCATAAGGCAAGCTTACTTCAATACACTCACTTTATGAAGCTCTAAGCAGCTGCTTACTTTTTTTTCTTTTTGAAAAAAGATCTCAAAATTGGGATTCTACCAACTATAAGGGGACCCTGAGATCCATAGTATTTGGGATAAATAGGCCTTGTCCAACTGCTTGTATAATGAATGAGAATCATTTTTAATGAGTCCTTTAGCTAAAATGTACAGTTACCATTTTACTTAAATGTAGAGTTAATTACATATTCTGGTGGATATACTCTGGTAGCTACTCTTTTGCACTTAAAATATTCCAGAAAGGATGTATTTCGACTATTTTTTGCATTTGGTTTCCAGACTAGGAATTAATTTTGCCAAAAATATTTCAGGCAGCCAACATAATCTTTTAAATAGAAGAGGGTTTTTTTTTTTTTTAAAAAAAAAAAAAAAAGTCTCTCTCTCTTCCCCCAATCTAATGGATAGTATACAGGCCCTACACATCAATATTTTCTTTCTTCTAGTTGTCAGACACTGCCATCACTGAGAGAGACAGATTTCTGATAACCTGTTTAATTCACTGGTCTCAAACAGTTCTTTTGGGTCACGTTTATCAGATGTGACCTCTCATCCGATCTAGAAACAAAAATTACAAAATGATGGCTACGCCTCAAGCAGCCCAGCTGATTTAAACTTAATTCAATGGGTCAATTTTAATACCCAGGGTAGAGCAAACCTCCTTTATAGATACACATATATAAATAAAGGGAGAGCGTGTGCGTGCTTATTTTATATACATATATTAAAAATCAGTACTGAATCTTTTCCTTAATAATTTACCATAATCTTTTAATAGAAGGAATACTGCATTAAAACTAAAGGCCCACAGGATGAGAATTCCAATAATCTATACATTGCATACACAAGTAGATGAGGTTCTCGCCCAAGAACTTATTACGTGAGAAATTAAAAAAAGTAAAGCAATAAAGGAAACATATGAACAAATGAAAGAACAAAGATAATCATAGGCTTGAGAGTTATAAAAGAGGGAGAAATAGCTTATGAGACATTTTAAGATATGCATAGTTTACAAAAAGCAAGACAAGTTTGTACCACTACTGATGTTAGTGATAGGTCTGCTAGTGCTGAGATTGTAGCTCAGGACAGAAATCATGGGGAGCAGGACTGGCTTTGCACAGTGTTTCATGTGGCACACCTTGAGATCAGAGGTGAAACAGAAATGGCAGCAATCAACTCTCTAGCACAGTGTAAAACTAAAAAACAAAATTGAAATTTTTATAAAAGAGCCCAGGGAGACTAGTATAGCTAGATGAGACAATAACAATCCTAACTCATTCAGCACTTTTTCNGGCTAACCTCTTCCTTTCTAGCCAGGTAAGTAGGTGACTTACTTTTGGTGAGTTGTTACGTGTAAAAGTGGCTCCTTCTGGCATTTTGAAGGACCTCCTCATACTTTTCTTTGCAGGAGGTTTTTAAGCCTCTCTGGAAACCTGGCACTTCGGTTGTCCTGTGAGGTTTTGGAGCCTGATGATCATATCAGCTAACATGATATTGTGGTTGACTTGAGAAGTTTTTAAAAAAAAAAAAAAAAACAAACAAACCACAAACAAAAAACCCAAACACATCAACAAAACCCAAACAAAACAAAAACCCACCCCAACCCCCCACAAACCATAGTGAAGTACACAAACCTTTGGTCTCCAAACCTTTGAACGTTTGCGAAGCAGCTTCATAGCGCTAACATATTCAGCTTGTATTCTCCGTGCCGGCACAACTAAATCACCGTCAGCTTTATTTATAGCAACTAGATCTGCCATCTCAATTATACCCCGTTTGATACCCTAAACGGAACATGGAGAGAAATCATGAATACCCAGAAGGACTGTGACATGCTGCTTTATCGCAAAAAGCAGGTCAAAATGCTTTGTTAGTTTCTGGTGGCTCTTGCTGACTTTTTTGTGTGTGCATTTGTGTGTATGTGCTAGTCATGCAAGAGTAGTACCAACGGCCTCTATCATTACTAGTTATTACTCTACTTTAACACGAGAAAACTAAATATGGCTATCAGAATTTACATGACAACCTATTTCATGTGTAGAGACTTAAGTTTAACCGAAACGCAACCAAGTTTGCAAACCTAYTTGTATTGATTTCTGTTTTCCTGTAATACAAAGCCACTCCCCAAAATCATATATAACTAGTAAATAGGCCAAAGTCAGTCAGAGAGTATAAAAATTTTACATCCTAATACTTCCAAAATCGGGGTGGGGGGTAGGGGGGGGTGGGGAGAATATCAGATCCTAACTGTGCAATAAATTGGTAAGACACTGAAAAGACTTCAATAGTAGCAGTGTAATTTACAAAACACTATTGATATGGACCTTCTGCACAGACAGATACTACATCTTGGACTTCAGTTTCTCTTTCTACGCCTAGGTAATACTTAATAAGAGAAACTGAAAAATACCTGTAATTCATCTCCACCTGCAGGTGGTAGCAGCAATATAAACATATCAACCATATCAGCCACAGCAAATTCTGACTGTCCCACACCTAAAAAATTAAATCCAAAGTTCACCATTTATTGGAAACGTTCAGTCACGTTAATGACAGTAATTATGACAGATCCCAATATTGCACCATGAACAAATCCCACTAACAAACAAAGACAACATAAAACACATCAGTTTTTACAAAATAAGTGTTTTTACAAAACATACAGGACTAGAAAATTGACAGAATGGGCATTCATTTGCAACCAGTAACCATGTATGAAAGCACGAGCAAAATCAAGGATGAAAGGACGCAGTTAGTAACACACCTTATTCAGGTATCACAACAGGATAATTAAAAGAAAACCCTAAGCACATACCTACTGTTTCCACAAGAACAACATCGTAGCCTCCTCCTTCACACAGCAGAATGGCTTCATTTGTGGTCCTTGTTACACCTCCCAGTGTCCCTCTGGTTGGAGACGGTCTGATGTATGCATTCATGTCTCTTGACAACTCAGTCATCCGTGTTTTATCACCCAATAGAGAACCTCAAATGTTTAATGTTAAATTATTTCAAAAATGCAAAACAGCCAAACTTCCCCTTCTCCACCCCCAATAAATGAGTGAGAAAAGACAGATTTCATGGATGAAGTCAGTCAAATAAGAATATCCCAATAACAGTTGCTCAAGACTTTGCTGAGGAGTAGGCAGTTACCGCCTGGTTCTTCTGCCTATCAGAAGCTGGAAAGGCCTGATAAGCAGACCTTACTGCTACCAAATATGAAGAATTTGTTCTAGGTCAGAATGAATTCCGCAATTCCTGAATGGCTTTTTGAGGCCTATACACAGCGGACCACACAATTAAATCTTTGCTGTTTCTGTCCAAAGAGACAAATCTCTGCCTTATGATTCTGATATTTGTTGATGGTGGATTTTTTGTTTTGTTTTTAAGAAAGCTGACATGCATCCTTGCCTTCCTTCTACTCATACAAACTTTAAATCGGATTCAGTGAGATCTGAATGATGCATATTCCAAAAGATGAGAGATGCTCAACTCTTTTAACTGATGCAGTCTTGCTATCATATTTTGCTATTCTGTTGATGCATCTTGAACATATGCATTCAAGAATATAGTCTTTCTTAGCTCCAGGCCATTACAATGCTGAAGTTTTTTTTCCTTTTTAAATAGTTATACATTGCAACATCTTCTCTGACAGTGTAGAAGCTGGAAAAAGGAATGATGTTCCCTGGCAGCTGCCCATTAGAAAAAGATCAAAATCAAGGTTCTATTATTTATGTCAGAGATACCATTAATCAAGCATGGTCAGCCTATAATTTCCCTGCAATTTTTCATTTGAGAGTGACAGATTACAGGCACGCAACTTTGAAGAATTTCCAATTTAGAAAAAAAAAAAGAAATCATGCTACAAGTCAGACAAATGGTCAATGATACTGCATCAGGAGACCTCGAAACCAGTATAGTCAACAGAAATCCAAAAATTCCTGTTGAGAAGAACTAATGAATGTTCTAAAATCCAACCTAATCTACATGTTCAGATTGCAGCATCCTCTAAATAGTTTTAAATTAGCATGTGCTTCCCGCCCAGTGATCAGCATTATMACTGTTGAAATTTAAGCAGAAACGAATGCCCTTCTATCCTTCATTCACAGGGAAATAAATAAATAAATACAACTAGAAAGAGAAAACCACAGCTATCTAAAGTTTCAGACAAAAAAGTTGTAAAGCAACATTCGAATGCTGGAAAAGAGGGAACCTGACAAAATTAGGACACTGATACATATTTCATATCACATGGGGAAAAAAAATGAAAACTTAATACAACATTTATTTTTAACGTTTTACTTTTATAGGCCCCCAAATTTTCCTCCATTTGGCCCAAAGAGATACTCCTATAGTTGACAAGGTATTAGAAACCTGACTCAAACTTTAGTTCACACTCACCACCACTTGTACTAGAGGAAGGGTCTACAGCCAACACAGACACTTTGTGTTTTCTTTCTGTAAGCATTTTCCCAAAGCATTCTATGAAAGTCGATTTCCCAGCACCAGGAGGACCAGACAACCCTAAATAATCAYATTAGGAAGAAAAAAACATTCTGTTAATCAAATAAATAATATATCACATGAACACCGACAACATCTAAGTTGATAACAATTCATGCTTTAGCACGGTATCACAAAAAAAGCAAATGAAAGCTATGCCACAACCAATATGCCCAACTAAGCAGTTGTAATTGACTTGAAATACACTACCTTGGTTCACCCAACACAGCAGCGCTCACTTCACCACCCCTCATCCTACCCATACCAACATAACATTGGGTTTATCCAGCCTTATTTCCTCTCCTCCAAATAAATTTATCTATACTGACTTACACTTCAGAACTTTAAAAATATATCCTAAATCTGTATCTTTCAGATTTACTAACTATTTATAAAAGACACACTCTAAAAGCAAAAGCACTTACCTTGAAGAACTATTATTGTAAAAAAATTGGGCAATTTACTTACATGTCAAAGCATGCAAACTAAGAATAGCTTATTAACCTCCACCAAATACTTCTCACTTCCACGCCAAAGTTCTTGTTCTTACTACCTTTGTACACACACACGAGAGATGACAGCTGGATGTCACATACTTTAGTAGTCCATCTCACACAAAAGAAAAATATTTTATAGTTTCCAAGATAACCAGGTTCAAGTCTCCTCTCAAGTAGGCTGCTTTAAAGTAAGGCCATCAAACAGGAAGGTACATATTTTCCTTTTGTGAATTAATGAAGGGATTCAGGAAGTATTCAAGAAAACACCTTCTTTGGGAAAAGAACAGGTCTGCTTAACTACATCCTTCCCTAACTAAGTGTAGATAATAGCTATGTCAATCTGCAAACTACCTGACATTTCAGCTTATAATAGTTATTAAAAAAACCCCAAATAACTGCTTCCCTCCCCCCGCAAGAAGCAACAATTGATTCAAGAGCTTTTTCAAAAGCATTTTCCAGCTCAAGCCATAATTCTACTGGACAATAGAAGTGATCTAGATGGGTTACAAATCACAAGAAACCAATGATCCAAGACTACAGACCATGATGCTTAAAAAACGATAGTGATAATGATAGGTGAGGACTGTAATTCCGTCAAAGCAACTACTGGACAGACATAAAAGGACTAACCCACTCTAAAGGCAAGTGGCTTTCCTTGATTTAACTTTTCTTGTTCCCTGTGGTAGGATAATACCTTCTGAAGGAGCACCTGGGCTATTTTCTTCTTCCTACTCTGAGTTGATTCTATAAGTGTAATGGCTTCTGCTAAACAAGCCCTATGACCCTGGATTAGTCCATTGTAAAGTCTGTCTACGAGTCTTTGTTCTCTGTCAGAAAGTCCCTCTATTTGCTGGTCAGGAGCCACTTGTTGACACAGCTCTCTCCTCAAACCATTTGATGAACATATCCATTTTGTACGATAGTGGTGCACTGGCGTAAGAGATTCAATGCACAGGAAATCTGCTCTGGAAGCGAAGTGAAAGTTCGTGAAGTAAGTTCTTCCAGAGAAATAACAATGAGGGAATCTCAGCAGCAAAGAGRGGATCTTCATCTTGTTTGGAATTAAAAGTACCAGAGGTATCAGTTTACTTCTGTTTGCAAACACCCTAAAGAGAAAAAAAAAAAAAAATTTTTACTTCCTTTAAAGCACTTGTAAGGACTCAAATAAAACCTATGTACACAGGCACTCATCAGCTTTTATTTTATCCACACCTACTGTTTTAAACAAAAAAAGATAGTTCCCTCTTCCCGTTGAAAAACCTTAACAAAAAGAAGCTACGGAATCTTCAATAGCATAGCATCTCTTTATTATCATACTTAATAAATGAAAATATTATTTTTATAAGCAAGTAGATAAATAAAAAGCATTTTTAAATAAGAGCCTCTAAGACCACACACAGTACCCTGAAAATCCAGGAACAAACCAACCAAACCAATCCTTATGCTTACTGAAATTGCTGTACATTCTACTTTCACGGCTGCAGAGTTTTTTAAAACAATTATTCCGTTTTTGCATCTTATTTCCAGAAGGAAGGGGGGRAAAAAAAAAGCGGTCGAGGCAAAAGAACATTTAGAAATAAACTCAAGGAGCTGAAACCTCCCAGAGGACCGACCCAAAACAGCAGCAACCAGGCACAACCACCACGCTCTCTAGGCCTGCTCTGACCCACCTCAGCACCGCTAAAGCGCCAAAGGATCRACCTACGCAGAGGTCCTCCGAGGGTCCGGTAGGCCGCTCCTTCACAAAAGCCGCCCTTGCAGCTACCTTCGAAGCCTCTGGGGAAAGGCTCACCCTGGCTGCCACGACGCCCTCTCGGGAGACAGGGCGGCCCCCACCGCCGCGGGTCTGGGAAGGTGCACACACCCACACCGCCCCCCGCTACCGGGACCCCAGGCAGCCCCAGCCCCGCAGCCACTCAATCTCCTCAGCCCGGGGGCGACCGTTGGAGGGAGGAATCACCGTCGCGCGCCAGCCTCGCGCGGATCACCCACCAGGACGGGCGCCGCTCCCCGCCTGCCCCGGCACCTACCGGCTGCYGGCTGCCGCCCCGCCTCCCCGCCGCGGGGAAGTGACGCCCTCACGCTGAGCCGGAACCCGCCCGCCCACGGGGCGAGGGCCCCGCCCAGCCGGAGGCCTGCGCCGAGGCAGCGCCGCGCATGCGCGGCCAAGCCCCGCCCACCCCTCGCAGCAGCCGGTGGCGGCCGTTACCCCGTGCTTGGTTCAAGGCTGGGTGCCCCCCCCGCCCCGCCCGCAGCGGAGAGCGCGGCCGTTGCCACCGGTGTCCCGCAGGATCAGAGCGGGGGGATAGGGAAATGGACGGTCGGACTCGCTCAGAGCCACCGCCATCCTCCTTGCCCTTCGCCAGGCATCCCGCCCCTCCTCGGCTGTGGCAGCGGCCCTCGAGTGGTGGCATCCTGAGAAGCTCCAGAGCCTTCGTGCTGTCAGGAGCGTTTCCTTCACCCTGCCTGCCTCCAGCGATTCGCCTTTGGGCAGAATCGGGGTGACCCGTGAGACCAAACAAGCCACCTGCTTGATCGCCTGCCATGCTGCCAGGTCTCATGGCAGCATAGGTCTGGGGTTGAATCAAGGCAGAATTTCAGCAGCTGACTGACAGGAAACGCACTTCAAGAGAGGGACGCTCGCCTTACCGTGCACAGGGAGACAAGGCCCAACATCCACCACCCCGCAAACACGCCCTAAGCAGGTCCTTCCACGTCAAACTTGGTTGAAACCTCATCCTAGTCTCAAGAAGTGACCCTAAACTCTAATCCAACGTCTTGGTGATCACAGACCCTAACTAATGAACCCAGCTAGTGCAAAAATAAACTTTCTCTGAAGGAATGTTAAAGATTAATGAAATACGCTATAGGTACACAACACAACAGTGGCAACCAAATCTCTTTTCAAGTCCTCGCTTTGGAGATATGCTCAAGACTCATTTCTGGTCCTTTCATGAGTACACACACTTCCACGTTGATGTAATAACAGTTTCTTGACCCTGTCCTTCTAAGGAAGAATGTTGCAAATCATCATTTCTCTCCAGGTCTGAAATATTAAAGATGTCCAGTCTGAGTTTGTGCACAACAACTTCCTATTCCCTGATTTCATTTCAGATGCCAGGAAGGGAGAAGAAATGATTAAATACCCAAAACGTGTTTATTAAATTGTATTTCTTTTCAGTCTTCATTCTGCCAAGTTAAACAAACCTGATTTTTAAAATCTCCTCTCATGGAATGTTAGTTTGTTGTGGTTTTTTTTTAATTGTTATTTCTCTAGTCATCTTACCATCCCTTTTCTGCACCTCTTCTTGTTAAAGTACATGCATTTATTTCCAATAAACAGAAACGCACACAATCCGCAGGCTAGTGCCTTACAATGATACTAGTACTTTCTAGAACGCATTAGACTTATTCACAGTCCTATCAGATTGGCAGTGCAACTAATGGACCATATAAAATAACAAAAGTTTTGTTCTTAACTGCTGAATGCATGATTTAATCTCATCCCTATTGTTCTGGTCCACAAGATTATCATACACAGGGAACTGAAYAATCCACTCTGAAGAGTTGAGAAAACATGCAATTTTGTGTCCCTAGCAGCATGTGATGAAACCACAGCAGAAAGAGACAAGAATTCCCAATTCAAAATAGCCTTGTGTAGTCTTTCTGTTTAACCAGATCTTTATTCATCAGAGTCCGCATGTATCACTATCATCTCTTCCTTAAACAAGTTTTCTAAGGCTCTCTGGTTTAAGTGCTGTGCTTAAACCTAGGTAGCACATCCCCACTATTATTTTAATAACAGCGGCAACAACAAAAAAGCCATTCTGCTACAGTTTCATCACAGATCATTGATCCTGCATTTTATTCCACTTTGTGTGCTTTCATCTTGAATACCTCTGTTGTTAACCTTGTGGCAAGAACTAGATGAATAGGTACACAAAATTGCACGTTTTGTCAATGCTGAAGAGGAGAGTGGATTGTTCAGTTCTGTGTCTATGATAATCTTGTGGACCGGAATAATAGGAATGAGATTAAATTGTGCATTCAGCAGATAAAAACAAAACTTCTGCTATTTTATACAGTTCATCAGTTGCACTGCCAATCTGATATGACCATGAACAAGTGTATATGTGTTTTAGAGCACTCTTCTTACAACAACCATTTCAAGACCTTGCACACTGGTGAGGTGTAGAAATCCAAATGGTTCAAAGTCACCTCTTTTTTTCCCCTTTCCCCTCAACTCCACTATTCAACAAGTTTGCTTTTCTCCAGAGACTATAGTCCCCGAATGTCAGATAAGACAGGAAGACTTCCTATTGCACTGTATTATATACACCCCTTCTTTCAATATTCTGGAATAAAGATTACACAGGTCTCCTAGAACTGTGCACTCTTCTACCATCTCTGATTTTATGTTACTCTAACCTCATCCAAAATAGGCAAAATATTTCCTTAGAAGCTGGACCATATCTAGAGTCTCCTTAATCTACATTCTGTCATATTATACAGTGCTCTTACGTTTCCCCATGGTCTTTTAATGTATGCGACCAAACGTATTTTTTTGGTCTTTATTACACACAGCCCAATGAATTTTGGTCAGACTCACTGGTTTTGTGCTTTCTGACCTCCAACATATGGAGTTTCTCTTGGCTCATATGTTCCTTTACCCGGTCATTATTAATTCACTTAACATCCTAGCTGAGGTATTCAGGAGGGTACTTCAGTAGCTTTCCACATCAGCCTCTTTGTTTCTCC
>JAYKAV010003055.1:1801729-1819615 GCA_035582835.1 Phoebastria nigripes
CAAATTTAAGCCATCTTCCTTTTTGTGTTCTCTCTACTTCTTTTCCCCAGGGGTGTCAGAAGAATAAAAATGTGCATCCCATAGTTATTCCATCACAGTCTGCAAACTTGTCCAAGATTTAAGGAAAATGATCTGTTTTAACCCCCTTGCTGCAAATCTACCCCAGATGTTAAAGAAAACGGTACTGCTGGTTACTCATGAAATGGCAGTCGTCTTTCTGAGCCAATACTAAACCAAACATCCTATAAAGTGTTATAAAGTATTGTGCCATGGAGCAAGGGTGCGGGGAGGCACAAGTCTTCAGACAAAATGTGCAGCTGAATCCCAATCATTATAAAATAATAGAAAAAGAGCCTTCTGTAACTTCTCACAGGAGAAACAGTATTACCACTAGCATCTTTGCCAAATTCCACCATGCAAATTTACATTCCGTCTAACTGGCTTCCCCTTGCAGTTTTAGTTGGATTCGTTCGTTCTTCCTTTCTCTGGCAGCACTCCGATTTCCCTGCTCTGTTCACCTCCTCTTTAAGAAGTCCTGAAGTCATCTTTGTGCACATTATTATCACAACAATATTTAATACGTTCACAGACATAGCTATAAGCAATGTGCTGCAAAGGCAAATACAAAACTAAATCTCTATGTTCTAAATGAAATTACAACAGGACAAATAATTGATGAAATTAAATAAACAGCATCAGCTTCAAACTCACCAGCTTTTCCCCGAACATATAAAGATGTACTTCCTTTAGGAAGTCTCTATTGGTCCCTCCCTCTGTATGTTAAAAGGTCTGGCATGCCTACAGTCACTACTGGTTATGGTTACAGAATTATGAAATTCGCATCACTTAAAAGAAGAAATTATGGTTTCTTAGAAATGAGATCTTATTTCATCAGTTCTTTCTCCCCCTGTGAGGCTGAGAAGGGTGTTTAAGAAGGCTCTGCCATGCTCCCAAATCCCCTTCTCCACTATGCCTTATTGCAAAACGAACTTCTCATTCAGGAATACAAATTCAGTGGCAATTCCTATGCTGACTACTCACATTGCACTTGCAGTGTAGCACCTGGTTGTCTTCACTCTCTCTTTTCCTCCAACATTTCTCCATTCTGTATGTAATAGTCCACCCTGCTCACTTGCAAATGCATGTTCTTGGCTAGTAGGATTGCAACTAGACTAGTGGTTTTATTGCTATTACAAGCAGTCCAAGAAAAAACCCCAAGATACTCAAACTACATTAGAAATTCTGGCTGACATAACACAGATTGAAGTTCAGCATCCAAACTCTATCAGGGTCCATCCTGCGAACAGTACTTGCCTGTCCCTGAGCCCCCAGGAACCAGCATCACGGCGCTTCCCCTTCTGTGGCTATGAACCAGACCCATTGCCTCCCAACGCACAGGAGAAAGGGGTCTCCTCCATTGCAACCTACAACAGCTGACTGGAGCAACARACAAGTGTCCATTTGTGGTGAGGGTTAAATCCTACCTGCATATCAGGTTTAGCCAAGTTACAGAATAACTACAGTCCCTGCCACAGTACAAACTGAAACTATAGTGGCGACTGAATGACCACTTATCCTTTACTTTAGAGGACACCCCTCAACTCATTTCAGTTTTCACACAAGCAGAGAAGACTGAACCAATCTCCTCTTCGCAGCACAACACTAAGGAAGATAACTGCCGACTACAACCTTATTTTCGGTAAAGAGCACTAGCCTTTTAATAAGAACAGTCTCAGCACTTTAGACAAAATATTCCTTCTGCCTCATCTTACAAGATAATTGGACACCTGAAATAAAAACAATAGGAAGCATATTCACAGCTGAAAGTTTGCCCGTTTAAGTGTAACATGAGCCCAGGCCTCAGGTTTTGCATTCGTGACTCAGGCAAGGAAACAGCACAAAAGCAGCAAATCTCCCCAAAGTCTCATTAATAACCATACAAAGATGTTTGCTGCATACAGGCATTCGAAGGTTTTACTACAAAGGCCAGGACAGAGCAGCAAGTCAGCTCCCTGGCTAGGTCTGGAGACAAAAGCCTTACCACAGCTTTCCAGGTTCAGCAACCTACAAAGAGGRGACGACTCCAACAGCTAAGCAGATTCACTGTACTCATGCTGGTGAGGAGCCGTAAGGTTGTCAGAGCTGTTAGAGCTGCCTGAGGAAGCTGGAAAAGGAAATCTGCTCTTTGAGCTTTGGCTGAGACCTACAAGAGAGTATCTGAAGAAAGAAGAGGAAAAATTAAACAACTATGGTTTATATTTGTGTAACATTTTTATAAACAAGGGAGGTGAAGTTTCTTCACAAAACCTTACAGCAGTGACTTCAACATTTTCTGGTTGGTATGAACTGAGCTATGATTGCACACTAGTGAGAAATGACATCAACCATTACAGGAAAGTTTTCTACTGCTTATGCACAAGTTTTTTAATTGTTCGTGATGAACTGCCTGATATAAAATTATATATAAAGGGGACAGATAAAAAAAATATTTTCTTATCAAAGAAATTATCTTTTCTGCAAATGTTCACATTTCTTAGAAAATAAAAATAAAGTTACTATATGGGCAAAAACCCCCAAACATTATTCATACAGAGTACTGGTTGTAAAAGCAAGTTAAATAATGTTCTCCAAGACTGATTTGTTGTTAAAATTATAAACCTGGTAGGGCAAGTCACTTGCCAGTAAAATACTGATTTTTTTTCTTTCAATTAAGCAAGTATTTAAAAGCTTGGCTTAAAGAGTATGTTTTTCTCCATGGCCACCAATGACTCACRATATCAAAATATTTCTCATGTAGTTCATTATGGCACAGCTGAAAAGGAAATCATTAATTGCCGCCTCCTGATTATTTTCAATACAGCAATGAAACCATAGCAAGTATATTAGTAAACATAAGAAGTATAATACAATCTGACACTTGACTTTGACAAGGCACCCTCATTCCCAGCTACTTTTTGCTTAAGGAAAGGCTTGATCAGCTGGAATTTCTAAGTTCTGTAGGAGTTGACAAAGACAGGAGCAAAGAACTGACACTTTCAAGTGACTAAATACAATCCTCTTTCCCCCACCCCAGTGTGCTGAAGATTCATTAGGTTGGTATGAAATTAGCACAATCTTATACACCAAAAAGTGAATACCTTAATTCACAAGGTGAAGCATACATTGGGGCAAGGAATGAATGATGAATGCATAACTCAGTTTACAAATTGAACATTACGATTAAAGACGTAATCTTTCACGCATTCAAGTGTTTTCCCCTGCATCTCCAACAGCATTGGTGCTCARAGGTCTCTGTCTCAACATCCCTATGCCAAGTGCTTCACAAGCAGGTGAAAACCACAATTGGTGGAAGTGAGATAGTGGGTAGAATTGTCCATAGGAACATAACATTGCGGCAAAACATATCAAGATACATTTTCGGTTCCAGGATGACACTTACAGCCAGGATGAAGAGGAAGACCAAGCCCATGATAAATCTGATAATCAGGATTCAAGACTGAGATACAGGAAAACCTAAGTGTTTCCAATTCAGACCAAACCTGTGGTATGAACAGGGAAGCCTAAGTGTCTTAAACATGAGGCTATCATTTAACACGCAGGAAGTTTCTGTTTCTCTGGTATGTATATATGTGCATGCATGTTGTGTTTGCATGCTTACTCTCCAACATGCCCACAAAAGCAAGACTTTGGTCTTCTTATAATGCAAAATTGTTTAGTGATTTAAATGTCCCATTTTTCCAGGCAGTTGTAGCAGATGGGAGTGAAAATGACAAAGGGGAAAGATTCTGCTAAGATTCAACGTTATATGACCAACCCATCCAGAAACCTAGTAATGCAACATTGTAAAAAGCTGGCAAACTAACTTGGAAAGGGCTTGTTAAAAAGCATGTTGGATCATATTGTGTATTGTTGCTTTATACCACAAAATAAACACCTTTATGCTAGTACGCCCTACATTTACCAAGCTTATGCTAATGCTACGAAATACTGTGCCATAGAATTAAAATGAAAGAAGAATCTTTAAACAAGACAAAAAGGCAAGCAAAAAAACCCCCAAACTCCAAACAAACAAACAAAAAAAGTTACAATCATAAGTGATGCAGCTGCATGGGGAAAATTAGCATACAGAATATGAAAAGCAGTAAAACATTTGTTTCTAACACCAGCTAATACTAGAAATAGGGAATCTTTCTGTCCAGAAGTTGGTATTTTTATCTAATTGCTTTCCAAATTAGGCCCATGTTCAGAAAAGAATTCTATGTTCCAACAGCAACCCCATTTCGATAGATCATTACATTATGTTGCAAGAAGCAAAGATGTTCCACCAGCACTTCCCCCCCCCCCAGTAGCAGTTAAGCATTAATTCGTTCTCTGAAAACTAGTGTTTATCTTTAGCACATAGAAATAATGTGTGACACTTGCCTTCAGGATCACTTACTTCTTTTGGCCAGAAGGGGAAGCTAGCGCTACGTATTTTTGTCACACAGCTTGGATCTATTCTGAACACAGAGGAATTCAGTATTACTTCATCATCACAATCGTAAATCTACCCAGTTCGGCCATGGCAGACTTTTAACAACCTGAGGAACTTAAACACATTGAACATTTATTCGAGTGCATTCAGTAGGTTTCAGAATGTAAAATATAAAAGTCACACCTCTGCTAGCATTAACTCCATCTCAGTTTTGTTTTGGAGAGTTACTCACAGAAGACTAGCAGCAAGTGGCTGTAACCCTATTTAGGAGTCCTTTACAGTCAGTTTCTGACTTTCCAGCAGAATGTTGCTGTTGCCTTCTCTATGGTCATTGCAGTAAGTCAGAGATCTCCATTGTAACATAGGGCTTATGTGGGCATGTCATCTTATTTCCCACCTAAACCAGAAACTAAATACAAAGCATACATTTTAGCCAGTAGTTCTGTGCTAAGACACCTATTCAGAGTATCAGTGTGGGGAACAAAATGAAAGTGTCGTATGAAAGGTATGAAGAGTTGCCTTGTTGCATAAATCAATGTTAAAGGACTTTATGTTTTATTGTTGAGAATGAAGAAATCTGCAGTATTTACCTCAGATGACTCTCAGTCGTCAGCATCCTTCATCCTTTTCAGACCAGATTAAACTGTATTTATTTGATGTTTTGCAATTTTAGTAGAGAAGGAGATAGACTGACCGACTGAGTTTTTTCTTTCTGATCAACTCTTCTATTTCAGCTTCTCAGCATTAAGCAAACAGCTGTTTATTTGATTAAAGCTAATCTATCAGCCATTAGATGGCCTTTCTCACAGTCCTGTGGAAAGAAATACCAGCAGTCAGATGTCAAAAGCTGTATCTAGTTCTTTCCAAATTTTCTAGTTTTGTATCTACGTGTCCCGAATCTTGCCTAGACTCAGACTTTCTGCCCATTTCTGCTGGCAGCTATACCAACTTCCAGGAGTGTTCCAACTCTCAACTTTCTGCTCAGCCAGAAGCAGACTATTCAAATCATCAATGGATGAAACATTAAAAAATGAACAGAGGAATGCCCCAATACAAAGTTGTGTTACATATATATTTTTCCATATATATATATATACACACACACACCCCATTCCTTGTCCTTGTTTGCCGCTTGTTCCAGGAGAATATATTCCTAGTGCTATTTCCTTCTCATGTAACAAGACTGATAACTAGAATACAATAAACAGATGCTGAGTACTTCAGAGAGGATGTCAGTCACCAATAGTGGAGGTCTGACAGAAGGCCTTACATGCCCATTAGATCTTAAAAATTACCTAAAATGATGAGATAAGCAAAAATTGATAGTGTTGCATTAAAAGTATTCAAGAAGGCCTCCTTTGTTGAAGTGTCTCTTCCCCACCACCATCCCTTTCTGCTGCTGACTTTTTGTACCTACTGATTCTAAAAAAGACAGAATGAGTGGAGACTCAAAATGATTAGAACAGCCGAGTTACTTGGGCAATGAGAAGTTTTGTGAAGGGAAGGGATCTTGATTTTGTCTTTAAAAAAAGGTTCTCATATTTTATACCACACACTGGGCTATAAAGATCTTTTCGTTAAAGAGCAACATCTTTAACAAAACAAAAAAACCAAACCAACCAACCAAAAAAAAAAAAAAAAAAAAAAACCAAAAACCCCACAAACCCAAACCAACCAAACAAGAAAATCAGAGCTCAAGTCAGAGCTCTCAGCTCTTAAGCCACATTTCAGAATCACATGTCAATGACATTTCACCTCTGCTGTGTTACTGTTCAACTGAAGGAAAAGTAAGCAGTCATTCAAATCCTCATTTACTTTAGCTGGTGTTCTGGAAAAACAGCATTTAATGAGTTAAAGCCTCATGATCTGTCCATCTAATTGTGGAAAGCATAAAAATTCTGATGTCATCTCCTTAGAGTCAGTCCATTCTTATAACTAAGCCTATGACAAGAATAAAAATGGCATCAACAATCTGTTTTAATGACACTGTTTGTATCATTTCCAATTACAAAAGTAACATTTCTCCAAAGTCATTAGCACCCTGCCATTATAGCTGTCACCGCTCCTCCAGTCTTGCCGCTCTCAGAACGAAGACTCTGGGTAGGTTCCTGTTAGGAATATTGATAAGCCTCAGGAGAAGCTCTTTTCCAGATGGTCTCGTATGAGGCATTCATACTCCAGCCATTCCCAATGAAGGTTAAATGCTATTAGCGGAACACGCTCTCCAGCAGAAAGTGAGATTTGTCACTAGGATAGCTGTGCAAATCACTAAAATTTTTAGCTGTAACTCATCTTTGCTTTAACTACATACGCATATGGAACAAGGAGAAGAGGGGAAAAATATTCTTGCCTGTTTTATATTAAATCAGTATGTCTCAATAGGCATGAAAACATGCTCAAGTGACAAAGGGATCCTCAACATCAGCRTCTCCGACAGAATTCAGCTCTTAAATGTTCAGACCGAGCCCTAAACACTCGGTCACAGCATAGAGCAGGAAAGCATCAAGGACACCTGTGCTATTCCCAATATGCATTTTTCTATGCATTGACAATCTCTAATGACCGATTCTCCAAAACCTATCCAGACAACGTGTTAGAGTGTTTTACTATCTTTACTGATAGGAATTTCTCCCCCCCGCCCCCAGTATTAAACTAAATTTATTCTCTGCAATTTAAGCCTGCTATTTCTTGTCCTATTCCCCATGAAGTACAGAAAAGGGATTGAACTCCTCCTCCTCAGAGTAGCTTTCTATGCATGTTTCAAGACCGCCAGGTTTGTTGCAAAAATGTGAGTACAAGCCAAATAGATCAACTAGAACCACTAAGGATGCTCTTTCTCATCTAGTCCCTATATTCACACAGTTGTTTATTCTTGTTGCAGTGTCAGATATCACATTTGTCCCTATTAAACAGCAAGCTATTTTTTCAGCCACAAAGTTACCCATCTCAGTACCTCAAGGGCTTTAGGAGTCAATGCAAGCAGAACGAAAGCTGGCCTTCTTCGTTTCTCACTTTTCTGGTCTTTGCTACAATTAATTACAAAAATAAAAACAAAACAAAACAAAAAACCACAAAAAAAAACCCCAAACCCAAAACAAAAAAACCAACCACAAAGCTTTTCTCCCTTCTGCCTCTCCGCAAATTTCTACTTACTTTTAACATCAAAAATTGTTCATATTTTTTTCCTAGAAATCTGTGTGGTATACGTTTTATCATCTTCAGATCAGAGAAGCTAGAGAAACCTGCAAAAGTTCACTAGTCAAAGCCCTTATTCTACAGGACAGGGACATTCCAGTAGTCTACGCAAAATTAACAGGGCAGACCAYAAAGATAGCTGCGCGTTTAAATGGTTAAATCTGGTTTGGTTTTGTTAACATAGTATTAAATGCCAAGACAGGTGGTAGAAAAAGCTCCTTAACCATAAAATACAAAATCCCCAATCTCTTCAGTTAAGAGCAGAGACAGAGGCCACTGACCAGAATCTTCAAAGACTTCCAACTAAACAAGTACAACCCTGATCTGATACTCTTTAGCAAGCAGAGCAGGACTGTATCTGGAGGGAAGGGAAAGAAAAGAAAAGAAAAGAAAAGAAAGAAAAAAAAAAATCAAACCTCATTTATATCTCACAAATCCATTCCATTCCTCTGACCTTTTCAGTTAATTTTAAATCATATTTATTTACCATTATATTTTAGAACAAAACTTTTCATAAATAACAATAGTAATACAGTGAGTATAGTGAGCTCTGATAGGCAGTCTCCTCACTGGTTTCTCCCACCACGCACACAAACACTCCTAGATTACTTAATGATGACTGCAGTATCTCAGAAGCTCAGACAACAGGGCAGCATGTATTTTTAGTGAAGGTTATTTCTGAAAAGTTTATGGTCAGCCTTTCTGGAAGAAGACTACAAGTACAGACCTAGTTATCTAACTACATACTTTCTTAATTCATACATTCTAAATAACAAAGACCACATTTTAAAGTCTATAAAAGATCTATAAAAGAAAACTTTTTGTTCCTTGTGATCTATGAAAACGGTGACAGCACATGCATTTTTTCCACTGAAATAAGAGGAAAAGAAGAAAAAAATATCTTTTGCCTCCCTTCTTCGCTGTAATGCAACTGTTGAGGGGTCCCCCCGCTTTTAAAAAAAAAAAAAAAAAAAAAAGAAAAAGAAAAAAAAAGTGACTCTCAGATGCTTGTTGGATAAATATTTCAACACTTCCTTAAGAAAGAACAGTAAATACTCACAAACCCCCCCCCCACCTTTTCTTTTAAGAGTTTTAGTTTAAAAAGGTATCAGAGAAACAGAGTCAAGAAAGAAAAGGCAAGAACAAAAAAAAGTTTCATCCAAGGGAACTGTCTCTGCTGATTGGCTTAATTAATCTTTTCTGAACACTAATCTGGACATTGCCCAGGATCAATTTCCAGGGGATACAAAATTGAAGATTTTGGCTCAATTATGCATGTAAGAGTCCTGGAATTAGGCCAACTTTTTCCTCCCCTCATTGCTCATTCTCACAAGAGCCTCATGAAAGCATCACGAGATGATGAATGCATCAGGATTCCCAGGAAAATACAATGGAACCCCACTGTATTTCTAGTGGGGTGACAATCAGTAAAGGCAAGCGCAAGAGACAACATTTTGTATAAAATACATACATACATACATAACTATAAAACAAAACCATTTGGCTAGGCACTCATCCTACTAAAAAGGCTTGGAAACCACAGACTGGAAATGCTGTTGCAAAATGCAATTCTGAGATGTATTAAGAGAAGTGTTACAAGAAAGAAATGAAGTCATCATTTCACTTTACTCAGCTCTCCACTCAATAGCTTTGAAGTACTGGTGAGGCCTCAAGTAGACTACAGCGCTCAGTTTCAGGCACCTTACTAGAAGAGATGTAAGCAAACTGGAACCCAGAGGAAAACTTCACCAAGTACATTTAAAAGGGAAGAAAAGCAAAGAATTTTAAAAAATGAGGTTTCTGACAAGAGGAGAACTGGAAAAGTAGGGGAGGGAGTGGGAACATACCTTTCTTCAAGGCATAAGGTGTTACGAAGATGACAATGAATGATTTGCTGCATCACCATCAAAAGCAGACTTAGTAATCAGTTTCATTTGTAGAAAGGCAAATTTAAACCAAATCGTAGAAGAAACATTCTAACTACAAAGGTGATTAAGAACAGGGTATACAGTGAGACTGCAAACTACCATCCATTTGAATTTTACTTAATCCCTATAGAAAGTCCTTCTGTCCATACCATATACCATCTGAAAGCATGCATGATGGAGCCAGCCCATCACCTGACTGGGATTTACCACACTTCTGCATAYGCATAACATGTACGAGGCTCAAATACACTTCAGATGCAGCATTCGTAAAAGAATTTCTCTCAAATCTTTATGCACCCAAAGTGTTGTTTTGGTTTTTTAAAGTATTTTCCCTTCCCTCATAGCCCTCAGGCTTTTAGACTGATCTTTTTAGAGGCCGAAATTCATACTTCCTCTGAAGAACACAGCATCTGTTCCACTGAGAGATCTCCCCCTGTTGCTGGGTCAGCTTTAGTCAGAAGGAAACCACATGGAGCAAGTCACAGCAGATTTTCCCCTTTCCTCCCGTAAGACCTACAGAGGCAGAATTTGTTTGGGTGAGGTGGCAGGGAACGAAGTGAAGCAGATCCCTGTACTCCCCCCCTCCCCAAATATCAGGACTATAATTCCTCACCTCTTTTCATCCAGCTTCTCAGGAAAAAAACCAAACCAAAACAACAAAAAAACAAACACAAAAACCCCCCAAACCCACAAGAGATCATGACTTAAGCACATTTGACGAGACAAAATAAAGTGATGCACCCCAAGCTTGGTCCTGTCATTAACATTGCGTATTTCCAAATCCTCGTACCGTGTGAATATTACTTCCAACCTAGCCTGGGTTTGATTCTACACACTACGCATGTTTCATTTTGTCAGACACCACAGTCTCTCAACTTTAGTTTCTTAACACTTAGTCCATTATCACTTTGAGAGGTGCTACGGTATATCGAAAGAGTATAAGCACCTATGGAGCAAAAGAACTCCAGGACCACATGAAGACCTGGGCCCTGAGCAACTGCTGTGCCAGTTAGTACCTACTGGGTACTATAAAAATGGGACTGAGCTCCATTTTTCAGGTACAGTAATTTCAGGTACTCTACTATTTTGATAGAGAAAACGCGTACACAGCTCACAACAGATGCTGCTAAAGAACAGCAACAAGCACAGTCAGCCCCTACAAACATCACAGACCCATTTGTTTGGCTGTTACCCTCAGACCCGTGCTCCTTTGAAAAGTGACTAAAGGGTGCAACTGCCATGCACAACAAACCCATATTGAGCAAAGGAAACCACTATTTTCTATTCTCACCTGTGCTTTAAAGATAAGGTCTTATAGAATTTGCCTTCTCTAAAGAAAGGGAATTTAAAATTTAATTCCAATTGCAGAATTTGTACCTTAGTAGTGAACCAGCAATGCCAGGTTAACCATGTCAGACTTGCAGTCTGGAAGCTACACTCCCAACAACCCACAAACAAGAAACAGGATACTTAAAAAAACCCCAACGAACACAACTGTTTGTTTTTCCAGGTATACACTAAATACCTTCTCATGGTTCCACATTAACTTGTACTCTACTTACTTTCATTAACCAGCCCTTTTACTATGCTCTCTAAAACCTCCGTAAGAGCTCAGAGGAAGAAAGGTTTTTGGAAAGAGGGAGCAGGCTACAAGGAATGAGAAGTAGGAACTTCACAAAGAGTGTTCTGGTTCTGCATTTGAAAAACCAAAACCAGACAAAGAATATAATCCATAGATTATACATGTGAAAATATGGAAATTGAGAGTGCCTAATTATTATAACTGCCTAAAGAGGCATCAGTCTATTGTTACATTACATGATATTCTTTTTGAGGAAATTAAGCCAGCTTTTACTGACATACTAGCCAGCACTTAAAAGTACATTGTATTCCATCTCTGACAACTACATCTTTAATAATGTATGCTACCTCTCTGGTTTTTATTACTTATTGCCATCAGAAACTTCAGATGACCAGAGAAACCCCAACCTTGCTTCTAGTGCTGTAGGTCCAGCCCAGTTCCTGTGTAAATAATAACCTTCACGCATGCAGGCTTTCACCCACAACTGCTGTATGTAAAATATTTGTGTCTTGGATCGATTTTAGAAAAAGACTTAAATGTGTAAGGCAACATCTGGTATCTACGCATTCATCCAGCATGTGGAAGCCAGTTACAACCACGTTTTCCAAACTTGCGTGGCACTAAAAGGTTACCATATGGAGGTGACTAACAGTGTTATTTGGATCAGGCTTTCAGCTACACTCAGTCCCTACAAGGGCCGTTTCCTGTTTATGTGACAGGCATGTCGCGTTTTTCAGGCATGCCATATACAGTTGTAGAAATAATGAATTTGACTGGGCTTCCTGTATACACCACCCGTGTGAGGCCGCGGTGATTTCCAATGCAAGGAGACACAGTAACGTTTTACAAAACACATGGGGTGACCAGAGCATGGAGAAAAAACAAAGGGAAGGCCACATACTCTGCATATGCTTTCATCCACCTTACTATTGAAGGAAAAACAGTGCAAGAGCACCTAGACAGCTCTGAAACAACACTGAAAATGAACACCACACACAATGAGATCACTCACACTGCGATCAGGCGATCCTTTCCCCCCACTCTAGTCCAACGCGATGATCACATACAAGACAGCCTCCATGCGTGTTCAGCTGTGAAGTTCCAGGTCTGACCAACATRTTTGGGATTGTTCTGCGTAACGGCACAGCCATACCCCAGTCACCCACCCACAGTTGCTGGCACAGAAGGGAACATTCCCTGTACTTTCTCAAGTGATGGTAAGAAAACCTGGCTGTGAATGCACTCCCTTGGTACTTCCTCAGCCAGCCACCCTTCCTGTACCTGCTCTTCACTGGCTCAGCTCCCCGGCTACATCAGCGTCACCACTGCTGCTCTTCTCGCTCCTCCCTGGGAAGGCAGTCGCTGACACAGTGCTGGCTTAAGTTTGTTTCTTAGGGTGACTGGGGCAGAGAAGGAAGAGTAATTAGACTAAGCACAGCTTTCAGTTCTCCGTCTCCCTAACCAGTTTTGCTTATCATAAAAGCAACACCATATCCATGTCCAACTGAAGTGGGGGGGGTGTTGGCAGGGGAAATATCAGAGGCCACTACACTAAATCTACCTCTGAAGGAAGATCAGGAAATCAATTGCTGTTGTGTAGCCCTAACCCTAACAGCCCAGCCTGCTGGGGGGGTGGAAGAAAAAAGAAAAATTCAGCAAGTTCAATGAACCCTCCCTTGCCACTGTACAGACACCTTTTTTGCTTTGCTACTGTTGATTACTCACAATACGGATTAATCTGGGGCTTGTATGGTGCTAATAGATCCCATGTGCCAGAACGGGTGGCCCCTTACTGAAAGTATGCTCTGCTGAATCAGGCTCCTCAAACCTGAGGTTCCTACTTCAAGGTAACTGCTTAAATTGCCACATGTGCCCATGCCAACATTAAGACATCCCAGCGCTTTTCTAGGAACCGTTTTGAAGATGATCAATTTCTAGAAAGTTTAATGTTTTAATATTTTGATTATAAGAATGCAAATAGCTGCTTCCTATCAATGTAAGCTCATCAAATTCAAACTAAGTCCTATTGCTATATCTGTTCAAATTTGCTCCTGCGACTTGGGGAAATCACAGGAACATAGGGCAATGACATGATTCCTGAAAGACCAAGAGCAATACAGTGGGTCAGAAAACAGACTGGCCACAATACCCAGAATGTATTCCTAATTAGCGCCAAATCAATCGTTACCAGTAGGGGTACAAAGAAACCCCACACCCAAATTAAAAGCTACCCCATGAAAGAGTATTTACAAAGCTACCCTCCTGGCACAAGATAAAAATCCAACTCCGGAACCGTAAGTCTTCAGAGCATGCAGATCAAGGTAGCTTCTTTCTGTACTGCTTTAGAAAACATCATGGACCAAATCCAACAGACACAGGGATCAAGCTGTGTTTGAGAGGTTTGTAAAGTTTGTTTGTAGTCAAACCATTGCCCGAGTCATGTTCAAAACGAAGCCATGCTTGGATCCAGTTTTTAAATAGTGCTGTTGCCAACACTACGGCCTATGGTGATTTTGACTTCAGGAGTCTGGTCCACAAGCTTGAAGAAATATCTGATGGGACAGCAGCCATCTTCCAGTCTCCACATATATATCTGAAAACACTCAGGATTACCAATCCCAAAAGTATCAACAGAAGGCAGAAGTGGAGGGCTCAGAGATGAGACAGACCCTGCTCTCCTGCCAAGAACCAAGTGCTCTGGGAAAATAGTAAGTCTTACTGCAGCACTACACACATCGAGCCTCATTCTCCTGCTTGTACTAAGTTTGACTCAGTAATCTAAAGGAACAGAAAACCAAGAAGTTCAAAGTCATCATATAAGGAAGGGTAAGGGAAGGTGAAGTTAGGCACACCATTTTTCTCCATATAAAAGAATGTTTTTACATGTTACAGGGATACTGGGGAAAGAAAGAAGCTGCAATAGGAAAATCAGAATATTCTTTATAAAGGCAAACTGTGCTGTTCCCACCAGGTCTAAGCAAGTGACCTGTCTACTTAAACCAAACTCTTTGAGCAAGGGAAGCCTGTTTGGCATGTGCAGAGTCCCCTCTGTAATACAATTATAGCTCATTTTACATTTACTACAATACAGAGTTGTAAGTGGCAGGTTTTTATCACTGCTATGAGGAGAGATCTTAAGTCCTGTCTACAATCTGAAGCATGTGAAGGTGCTCACTTCTTCAAAATTTACCTACGGCAGCCTCCTCTGAGCTTTACGGATTTAAAGTTTCAGATGAGCTAGCAGGACCGTGAAGGGATGATACAGATTTTTCAACTCATACCTTAGCAGCAGAATGAAAAGGGAAAATCGCAAACCAATTCTTAAGAGAAAATTAGGAATCTGCACCCATTAGAATAAAAATTCTTACATTCCTGAAAGATGACTGAATCAAATTCCAGACTTTTGGACTGTTTGTAAAATTTGGGGATTTGTTTCACATTACTTTTGATGACTTCAGCCGCACATGACAAGTTAACATACACTGAGGATCCACATGCCGTTTTTAACTGTAAAGCATTTATCAGACCCRAGTGAAAACTATACCCATCTTGTCCATTCACTGCAATAGACCTGCTTATCTTTGTACCCACGTCAAGCCCAGGGGATGCTTACATTATAAATCTTACTGGAGTTACTTTTGTGTTTGCAATAGGCTTGATTAGGAGGCTCTCTCCATTGCAACTGCTTCATGAAAACCAATTCACCATATACCGTCAGACATAGCTGTTGCAGCTGAAGAGATCAYCATCTACCACAGCTGGGATGAATGAAATAGGAGCCACCTTGTCAGCCACCTCAAATGAACTGAACAAAAGTGGGAAATCGGAGCCCTCCACCTCAGCAGTTCACAGCACGTGAACGTACACAGACAAACTAGCGGCAGTTTGCTGCACCACACAGACGTGTGACCTGCGGTAGCACAGGAACAGGCACAGCACCTCACGAGGATGGCAGCCCCTGGGAACAAGGGCCACTTCAGCCAGCCCACACATACCAGCAGCCCCTGCGAATGAGAGCCAGGTCCCAGCTACACACAGCTTCATTTGTGCCGCAGAGGTTTCCCCTCTGAGCAAGTCACCAAGGCGAGCGGAGAGTACAGGAACTTCGTTCTACAAACCACACAAGTTATTTATTCTGGAGCCTGTTGGGAGAGAGAGATGACAAGAACAAGTGCAAGGCTTGCTTGTGAAGCTGAAGGCAGCTGTCAGGGAACACAACCGCTAAATACAAAGCCTGAGCATCCTGGCTGACAATTTCTGTCATTTCAGTCAGACGCAAACCAAGTGACATACCACCATAGAGAGGAGGGAAGGGTATCTTAGTAACTGTAAAAACCTTTAAAACAGTAATCCCAAGAAAACATGAAATCCAATAGCATGAACCTGTCTCGCCCCACCTTCCTCTTCCAAAAAGCATTTGAGACAGCAGGGGTTGAAAAAGTGATGCCTGWGAAGCACGCATATCTCCATGGGTGGCTTCCAGGGCATACAGAAACCCATAATTCTTTACCTGCCTTTGGCAAGCATACTGTGGAAGGTTTTTTGTCTGACTGAAACATACAGTGTCCAGCAGGTATGAGAAAAGAATCAGACAGAAAGCTATTTGCAAAGAGTTCAAAAAAACAAGGAAAGTCATCAAGAATATAGGAGTCAGGGAGGGGGGCTTAGGGAACAGAGAAGAAAGAACGTCCCCTAAAAGGATAACGTGACAAGGGTGTCTCTTTGTTGAGCTGTTCAAGTCAAGGACAGAAGGGGACAGAGTAAAATAAGAGCCATTTTCACTTCTCTCCCGCACAGAATTACAAATGTATTTGAAGAAAATGAACTGTGAGATGATGCGTGTAAAAAATATATTGCTCTACCATGACTGGTGATGGTAGAGTTATGTTGTGTATTTAGGCACACATCCAGAAAAAGGTGACTGCCAGTTCACGGTTATGAATAATGAATCTCAAGAGCAGAATAAGAGGCTACAGTGTGCTGAACAGAACGAACCAGCAGCAATTAATAAAGAGACCATCAAAACACAGCTAACTTCCAAGATGTCGATCAAAGGTTTAAAGTGTGGCAAGACAAAGGAAAAATCAATGAGATGGGCACACCAAGAAAGGGCCATATAAATTTCAGACATCTCTGCATTGATTTATTGTCTTCAAATGACGATAGTCACAGAACCACATTCTTTGAGGCTAGAAAAGACAACTGCAGTTGTGAAGACATAGCTACAGTAACAAGAGAAATGATTTAGTAAGGGAATGGCTTTATCAAACTAGATAGCAATACCAGGTTAGTGAGCATTAGAAGATCAGGTCCATGATTCTGATACAGGATATGTTAAAACATGAATTATTTCTCTCCATACCTTCCTAAAACCACAAAAGTAACCATGACTACCTCTCTTAGCTTTCATCAAATCTTTTAAGGGTTCACCAGAGACTTTTAAATGGTTAAAAAGCCATGTCCACCTGGAGAGAATTATTTTCTTTCCAGCGCTTAAAAGCCAAAGCACAGATTTCAAAACACATTCAGCTCCATGGAAGTATTTGTCTCCACATCTACTGTTCACTGCTTTTCCTCAATTCTTTTTCTAAAACAGTTATCCATACCTTTTCAGTTTCTCCTAACAGGGACCGTCTTGACTTTTCACCTTGAAAAAGTGTCTTCTGTGTTTAACTCTGTTGTTCAGAAGACTAGACCCAGGAAACTATGGGGAAATAAAACCAAATAGACAGCAGGGACTCACCTGGTTACAGAGTTGACACTGTAGGCTCTCTCTGAGTTTCTAGCTCTCATCATTCTCTGTTTTGTTAGAGGTCAGCAAGAAACTCTTTTCCTTATGTCTTTTCCAGCTTTCTGGCTCCAACTATCCAAAGTGGGGCAAATCAGAAAGAAAACTTCTCCAAGATGCTCCAGAAATCTTCACAAGAGCCTCAGGCTAGCAGTTGCCTTCTCCAAGGTAACTTCTGTCCTACCTCCTATTTTTCTGGCTATTAGTCTCAGGTGCTACTCCAATCCACTCAGCTTATTTAATAAAGTGCAGCTGGGATACTCTGTGCCATCACATGAAGGTACACTTTTTCCTTACACCTAATATCTCCTCACCACAAACAAAAAGCTGGATAACAGATAAAGAAAATATTATGTACGCTGCACTTCAACAGTATCAACAGCATAGAAAAATTCACAACAGAAGGAACATACAAAAACTGGGACCCTGCAGAATTATTACCACCGAAAGTTTCTGAGACACTGCAGAGCTAGTATTTTCTGATTTTAATCCCTGTTTAGGAAAACCAGAGAGGCATTACTGCCCAAAACATACAGGACACTAACATTCAAAAGCAGTCACAACATACAACTGTCTTTTCTCACTCCAAAGCTGTTTCAAAGTTTACCAAAACTTGTACAGGATCATCCAAATATGAAAACATCCAAATAGAAACACTCTTAAGACTTGCATGATGGATAGTTACAGCCCTGATAAAAAATAAAAAGTCACTACCTCAGTGCTGCATTCCAACAAAAGGAAGGAAACTGTTTGGGAACAGCTGGGAGTTAATGTACCAGGGGCTGAAGATGGAAAAAACAGAGACAGTGACTGAACAGCAAACAGCATTCTTTCTCTTTTTGTCATCTTTAAATTTTACTTATTTTTTAAGACTTACATTTGTGCTATGACTGCTTCTTTATGAAAAATGTACGTTAAA
>JAYKAV010003055.1:1820444-1959588 GCA_035582835.1 Phoebastria nigripes
AAAAAAAAAAAAAAAAAAAAAAAAAAAAAAAAAAAAAAAAAAAAAAAAAAAAAAAAAAAAAAAAAAAAAAAAAAAAAAAAAAAAAGAAAAAAAAATTAAAAATATATATTTTTTAAAAGTTTGAAATAGACCCACACAGGGATTTTTAAGTCCTCCAAACAATTAACAGTTACTAGGTTTGGCAAAACAAGATTCTCTTACAAAATTAAAAGCCTACTTCTGTTACATAAACTGTATAAAACTGCTCAATAGTTAAAGAGCACTCTGTACAATTTTGTCATGAAATACATAGAGCTGCAGCCTTCAAACTGCAGGAATTAATCATTTTGTCCTCTTCACAGGTAAAAGAATTAACCAGCTGCGCAATTGTTTTGGGGGAAAATGAAGAGGCAAAAATAGTCAGAATTAACAAGATGAAGCCACTATAAAAATGAAATGCACAGCAAAACTCAGACCTCAGTTTAAACTAACAAGCTATGTTTACAATATATTCTACATTTCAGTTGTTATCTTCCCTTCCCACTCCCACCTCCCCCCATTCAAATATTCCTAATTCCTTTATGGTCTAAATCTAATTAATTTCTAAACTTTCAAATACACCGTACATACATTTAGCAAAAAACATACCTAACATTCTTACAGCAGTATGGTCAGGACACAATTTCAAAGATTATTACACAGTTATTGAGATTAAACCTTATGACTTTTTTTTTTTTCTTTTAAAGAGAACAGCAACCATCACCTTAGACAAATGGTTTTAAAATGTACTGTAGAGAGCCTGCAAAAAGCAGACTTCACCAACATCGGCTCTTAGCCCCAGAGGGCACAGGGGAAAACAGCAAGCACTGAACGTAAGGAAGAAAGAGAATCTCAGTGTGCCAGCTACAGGAAGATCCTTCGGGAACTCAGTCCGACAGATTGTGGTTTTGGCTCGGTCGTCCCCGTTGCACTAAGCCCTGCAAATCAACTTTGCAATAGTACGTTACAATGTAAACTAAAATTCTTGATACGAACAGTATGTCAAAGGGGTTTATTTTTTTTTTTTTCTGAATCCAACAGTTGGTCACAGAAGTCAAGTATTTTCATGGCTCTTATTCAGCTGTTGCCAGTTCAGGGCGGGGGGTAGGGGGGGAAATAAAAATGTGTGTGTCTGACTCATACGTCCTTCAAGTACATGCAAGGCTCAATTGTTTCCAAAATGCAGGAGCTTGGGACCTTTTAAGACACTGAAGAAATAGGATTATGAGGAGAGCCCATCTGAGTAAGTACTTTATCCAGCCACTGAAGGGGACCATGAAGATGTATCTCTATCCAGCATGGAGTGCTCGTTACATCTTGGCGATGATATTCAGCTCCCCAACCCTGGAAACAGAATTGTAAGTGGGGAAAGAAAAAAAATCACCTTATTTTATAATATCAAATACATAAGAAGCATACTTCAATCATCATCTTTCTTACCAAAATACTCTAGCTTTCAACAGTCATTATCAGCAGGGTAGCAYAACACCCTTGATGCACCTACTACTATCACATTTCAGCAAACAAATCTGAAGTAAAAAAAAAAAAAAAAGACTTAGATTTGGAGGAAGTGTCATTTTGAGATCTCTTGATCTCTTGGAATGGAAGTCTTTAAAAATTTAAAGACATAACCTGTGGCAGTGCAAAATTTCCCCATACCTCACTGCCAGCTGCATGATGTCCCAATAAAGCCTCTGAAGAGGGGGATAATCAAGTCTTCTCTGCCAAGACCAAAAATAGAACAAATTGCGGGGAAATGCTGCCAAACAGATCAACAAATTAAAAAAATGAGGTCGTAGACTGACATTATGGAAGTGGGGGTGAGGCATCTGTCTGACAAGAACCAAAGCATCATTCACAGGATGGACACAATAAACCGAGCAATAAGTCAGAAACATTCCTCTTTGGAGAAAGAGGGCATGGTCATTCCCCAGCAGGCTATTTCTCAAGTTAAGACGAGATAGGTTTTATTTCAGSTCATACCTGATTCAGTTACAGTAATTACTAAAGATATAAGCAGACATTTAAACAGCATTCAAAATCATTTTGTGAGTGAACCATTTTTGGGGCAGGTCTGGAGTCAAGACTAAGATAGCCGCAGGTACAGTTTGCTCTGCTCTGTATTAACCCCTAATGAGGGGATTACCCAGCTCATAACACAGGTGGCAGCAGCTCTAAACACTGTGCAGTGCAACATCCAATACACAGGAGGTCCTGTGCAACTGTTCAGGCAACGCTGCCATACAACTCTACAGGATGCAGAGCTATAAAAAACCTATTCTATTTTAGGAACCCCTGTCCCAACACATCTGAAAGTTTCTGTCCTCCTATCAAGAAGAGCACTTCAGCGTATTACCATCTTCATTTGACTACTTTCATATATGTGACCAGCCCTTTTATATCAGTACCTATGTTGTATTATGTATCACAGCCACATCACAAATCTTGACCTTGCATGCCCCCCTAGAATAGAAAGGTATGTATATTATTCTAAATAATTACTGCAGCTCCTAATTTGGGAGCTGCTGGTCAAGGCAGATTTAGAGGATTATGCTATCTACACTCCCACAACCGCTATAATGACTTACACTGCAGTCCCAGCTCAAATCTACAAAAATACCACCCAGGAACAGGAGCATGAAGTTCAGCTGGGCCTCTTGCATAGCAGGAGATGGCATGGACCGTAACAACGGGCAAAAAAAGCGGCAAAAGCTGATGCCACATAATGAATTGGTAGCTTTTCCACTTTTGGGCAAATTAATTAATGACTCAATTCTTTTCAAAACTTACTTGTACTGTATCTTGCCATATCCCACAAAATTAAAGAGACAAGTCCCATAATTCCAGAGTAATTATGCAAATAATTCTACATACACACACACACTATCTATACACATATTAAATACAAGAATTCAACTGAAACTAAAAATTTACAAGAGGCAATTCAATGAAATTAGAATAGTTAACAGACATGATAGAAAGGCTTCACAAGTGACTATAGACTTATGTGAAGAAACACCTTCTGCAAGTCACCTCAAGCTTTCAAAGTATGTGCATCAGATGGAGTTTTGTCCACAAAGACAACTTTGTTTCATTAAGATCTGTCTTACGCTTAACGAACATTATTCCATACTTAAAATTCAAGAGCTATTAACAGGTCGATGGAGGGAGGCACTGGACCATTCAAAATCACCACATTAAGAAAAAATCATTTATTTTGCTTACAAAATAAATCTCAGGCAAATTTTCACATACCTTTACAAAACTCATACGGAGAGTGCACATCTTAGTAAGCTCATACACTGTCTCAAAGCCATGGTTCACTGACTGAGCCAAAAGCTGAGCAAACTCTTGATTATTGAAAATCTTCAAACTGCAGCCACTGGGGATTTTGCAGACTGTGGTGGGATGGAACCCATGATGGTAGTTGCAGTTCCGACTTTGCACAAAAATACTGCTGTCGCTAAGACATTCAGCATACACTTCCCCACCAACATAATAGAGATGAACACCTGGGAGGAGAAGGTTGACATAAGGAGGTTAGACAATTTCACACTCTGTATCTATTTTTTATGCTCTATCTCCACAGGGATATGTTTCTGCTTAAAGAGATAAATATTAATTGCTTATCAGACCATCATCTGTCTGTCTTCAAACTTGATTTTTACTTCTCTGTTTCATCAGTAGGTGATTTGAAAGGAGGGTTTGTATGTATGTATATATAAGGGAAATCGATAATCCCTGCATTTTAACATGTTGTATATTCAACAACAATAAACTAGCAAGCATTGCAGTAGTTTTGATGCAGTACATTGGATGGCTTGACCACTTGAACGTTTTCTCATTATATTTATGTAAAACAATAATTGGGAATGCGAGAGGAGAGAGCAGAAACCTACTGCATAATTTGTAGATACTAAAGCAGCCCCAAGCTGGATTCTCTGGAAAAGTCTTGAATGCTATTTTGGGTAGCATAAGCTTTTTCAGCTCGCTTTAATTCCAGAAAGCTGGAAAAAGAAAATGGCCCATATATTCCTCAGATATATCTACCAAATGAGGGTACACACCATTTTATAGTCCCTTCCCCTTCTACTGCCTGCTCCCTCACCTGCCACTGATGGCAGCAAGCCCCAGAAGAGCAACATACAGGGAACCTTTGAGGAGATTTGCTGTCAGTAGGACTCAATTCCAAAGGCTTTGAGAAAGCAAGAAAATTTGCCTCTCGTGTTTAACAATGGATTATTTGCTGTTTAAACCTTTCACCTCCCACAATGTCACGAGTCAGAGAAGTGAACACACAGAATTTAAAAACTAAACTGAAGTCCAGTCAGAAAGCCTTGACTGTGCTCTGTCATGTAAGATTTTGCCTGACTATGCGTGTATCTGTGTGGGTACATATATACTCCCACCTGATCTGCAAAAACATCTATAGCTATGTCTTCAAGTCTGGGATTTACTCCTCCTTCCTCAAAGACTAACAGTTCTACATCATCATTAGTTGCACACATTTACTTATTCAACAGCATTCTTGTCTCTTCCACACTCTGCTTCGGTATATATGCAGTTAAGTGCTTCAGCAGAACTCTGCTTGCAGCTGGGTTATTTTTAACAGGAAAGTGAATGAGGTGTTAAATAAATATCCTGATACTTGGTAAGATGGATGGGGAGGAAAAGAAGGAAGAAGTATTAGGACTTGAGTGGCACAGCACAGGTGTGGTGTACTGCTGAGAGCTGCGCAAGTCCTCATGTAGAGAAAAGCTCTCCAGACCGAGGGCTCAAACTTGAAGACCTGACAGTTCTCTTCAGTTTCAATCCTTTTATCCTCTAAGGAGGAGGAAGATACTTCATTAATTGGCACTTAGAACGTACACCCCACTGCTTGGGTATGCTGAACCCTCAACTGTCTCAGAAAATTTAGAGTTTACTGATAATGTAAACACCTAAAATATCTGTCGGGCAGGAATGCCCCATTGCAGGGGGCAATGTCAGTTTTGCCTGTCATTTGCATTATAGGGGAGTTGTCAGAAAAGAGGACTGTATTAAGTCAGACATAAACCAGAAGCTTTTCTCTTTTGCAGGACACTGTCACAGCCATGGAAGAGAAGCACAAAATTCCCACTGAAAGAATCACCAGCCTGTGAAAAAGGCATTTGGAAAAACTGTTTTAGCAGGTTGTCTCTCTAAATACATGTTAGGATAGCTAATTTATGTTGGAACTAAGGCTAGCTAAAAATCTGGTGCCAAGAACTATAATTTGGATTTCCATATACACCAATAATCAAGATAAATCAAGACATTTCATTAGACAAACTGCCTTAAGCTCTCATTCTAATTAAGATTATGATAGCCTTCGGGCAATTAAAAATTGATTAAGGGTAAAAGCTTCCTGTAATTACACACCAGGTAAGAACAATACTTCGCTTACAAGACCTGGCCAGAAAATTATGTATTTACCAACACAAGCACTTATCCCATGTACTTGGGAAGACCAGCCTGCTCTTGAGGCAAGTGGCCCAGGCTGTCATGTCTAAGAGAAACGCCCCTCCCGCCCCCCCAACCCCAAAAAACAGATGCAGAGATCCAAAACTCACCTTTGCCAATATGCCGCCTAGTGTTCTCAATGGTGGAGTTGCGGTTAACATTCGAGAGCAGCCCCAGGCAAAATCTGTTCTTGTTGTTTGAAGGATCAGTGAAGCCATCCACCAGGACGCTGGTGGAAGAAGCGTGGAATGCCTCCCCGACGCGATTATTCAGCTCGTAGTAGACAATGGAGCACCAATGCTTTGGCTCTTCGTAAGCAACTGCCTGAACATCTATAAAGCAACAATGGAAACGTTACAATCTAACGGCGCTGAAATACAGGCTCGAGATGTAAAGATTCATAAACCTGCAGATTTTGGCTGAAGATCACTGAGAGATGAGCTGGATAAGCAACTGCAACTAAATGAAGGCTCTTCTACCTTCAGTTATTTTTGAACTTTTCATAGTCACAGACATACAATAGAATAATTTCACCTCAACTTTACTTGCACAAGACTCACAAGAGACAAAGGTTGGCACTAGATATCAACAGAAAAGTGCAGGAAACTCCTAGGCGCATACCAAGCAGTGCCCCAATATTCCTGCTGCATTTTCTACAACACACTATGGTGTGGGCCCAGACAGCAGAGAAACACTGCAATTATACAGCTCAGATTTCTTTCCAATTTAGTAAATGAACTTCTACTTCAGTTCATTTTACTCAGCTACCAAATTACAAGTCACCTCTGTGCTTACTGCAGAGCTGCGCACAAATCTTTCTTCTGGGCTTCTTGAGGGAAGGGTAGGAGACTTCAAAAACTGAGATTGACATTTGTCTGCAGAACATGCATGAAGCACATCTTCAATATTCATAGATACTGCTTGGGATTGGAGGCTGAACAAGGCCATAATGCACAGGATCCTAACAATTACGCTGCGCTGAAGAACAGATGAAATGGAGGAAGATATTATTTAATGAGAACCTTTTATTCATCAAGTGCTACCAAATGCAAAATCTGCAACTGTTCATCACCAAAAGAATTACTTGTTGAGTAATAGCAAGGATTTCTCAGAACGTGGTTTTCCAGACTCCGGTCACAAGAAGCTCCTCAGCAGCTCCTAACTGAAGCTGGGAATTGTGCAGAATGCCAACAGGAAATTCCTGGTTCACAGCTTCTACCCATCAAGCTCTAGAAACACATGGAAGTCTTGAGGTAACACTTGTGACTGTGCGCAAGGAACAATTTCTCCAGATGATACCAAAGGTTTTTACCAAAAAGAGTTTCCGAGTGGGTGTCCAACAACAGCATAGGCTTCTTCAGATATCTCCACCCAGTGCACATTCTTTCAAGTGCCAAATACAGCTACAAATTATTAAACTGCCTCCAAATAAAAGGAGGCTAGCGAAGGGATGTGGTTGCTTTATGTGGTTTCTTTTAAATGAAGGAGACTATTTCACTGCTAAGCCTAGCACAGTTGGACTTGCTGCTAAGATACCAACTTTGCAGATTAAAGCTCCAACTACAGGTCAAAGTGMTAAAATGAAAATCAGACTGGTATTACAGGAAAACTTGTTTCTCTGGCCAGAGGTTTCCTTCTCCTAGCCCCAAGTCTTTACTGAAATCAGCCAACTAAGACCAGTGTTCATACTTTCCTCTTCACAGATCATACCGCTATGAGTTTTCTGACACCTGCAAAACAAAAAACAAAAAGCCCCCCCCCAAACAAGCAGTACATAGCAGATACAAAAGGCGGCAAATAATCAAAAGCAGGATAACACATCCTGTATCACTGTGCAAAACTTCCGTGCATAGTGTCTACTGCTGACCAATAACTTGCCTAAAACACTGGTACAAAGGAGCTGATCTTTCCTGATACCCTAGCGTTTTCTATCCTTTCACATCACTGTAAAAAAAAAAACACAAAAAAAAAMMCCAATAAAAAGTAATAAAAATCAGTCACTAATTATTAGTAAGAGGTTACTACACTTTTAATTCCCATGAAGATGCCAGCAATTATCAAAGCTGCAGCTTTGCCCCAGTTCTCAAAGTCAGGAAGAAATCTTGCCAGCTGGCCATTCTTACAGAATGAATCATATCTCTCTCACACAGATTTCATACTAACTTCCTTACATTTGCTTTAAGTCATGCAGAGCAGGTGCGTTTAGTCTCTCTATTCCCAGCATGGGCCAACAATGGAAATTACCCAACTTCATTGACAGGATGCAGCTTGTTAAATCAAATCTCCTAAGACTAACAAATCACCATGAAGAACATGCTCCTAAAAAGTCTGCAACAAAAATGCTGCAGTAAGTTCACAGTAAAAACTCTTCTTTTACAACCTGCAGCAGATTTTTTTTCCTAAGTAGAAGCAGTGCAATTACAGCATACATATACGAATAATAAACACATGAAGGCACACAGGAGTAAGGTATCGTTTGGGTTTTTTTGGGGTTGTTTTGTTTTGGGTTTTTTTTTTTTTTTTTTTTTTTTTTTTTTTTTTTTTTTTTAAATGAAGGGACAGAGATGAAAATCCATTGTACTAAACTACTAGGAGGGAAAAATGCTAATAGACGCAATTTTTATTTTGAAATGGTTGAATGTTAAAAAGCAAGAAGAAAAATGTAAACCCTTTTCTCTTTATCAACTCTCATGTAATAGAGGAATTCTACAGTACTTGTGTATTTTGTGAGAGGGACAAAACATGCAAAGGTCTGCAGTTAGGCATAAACATTGATAAATGTACTTTGGGCCAGCAAGGACTATACATACACACAGAGTGTACTGGATCAGCAAGAAGTGGAAATGCTACAGATGGGGTTTAATCACATGCAAAACTCATTCCACACAGAGAGTAAATAGGTTAGCACAAAAGCTATCCAAATTGTTTTAAGAGGGCAAATACACTTCCTGAAACCAGACATTAAGCTTAGCAACAAAACAAGCACACACACAAAAAAAAAAAAAAAAAAAAAAAAAAAAATCAAACAGCAGATAAATTGTTCATATGCTTGTGATCTTGATAATCATTCTAGCACAGCATCCAGCTTGCTGCTCTTTCTTGGTATGGGTCACAACTGTGTAAGCTTATGTGTTCTCTGAAGGGGCTATTTCTCACAATGTGATGAATGCACTAAATCCTTTACTCAGCAGTCACAGCTGGCTGCAAAGGCTTTAAAAAGCAATGTGTAAAAAGATGTCTACGTGATAGTACATAAAGCAATAGGTTTTTTTTTAATACAGATTTTGAAGTCTGTAGCAATGCCACACCTCAGACAGACAGCTCTGAATTCTGAACCAAGTGCTATCACTGCATGGCTCAAAGATGGAACAAAAATGGGGAGACAGGGTAGAACAACACAAAATATGAAAAAAAAACCTCAAACACCCTTATGACCAGGAGAAGGGGAAATCATTAAAAGCAGAGCATACTCTTTAAGGACTGAAGTTTAGAATTCATGACAAAAACATAATAAGAAAAGACAATTTTATGAGAGGTACTGTCTCAGAGGAAAAAATAGATATTGCAGTTGCCCATGTAAAATGTCTCTGGGTGTTTACATAACTGACAGCATCCATCCTCTGATCAAGTCTTTGCTTGGAGAGCTATACTTGATCATATCTACTATCATCCACAATTCAGTAGGCTTTATACAGCATTAACTGCATTGTTCCAATAAATCAATGTAATTACAAGAGAGAAAGAGATTCCTTTCCTCGCACGCGTGTAATTTCAGCATCGCACACAGAAATGTGCTGCATCATAGGAATTCTTTCTGTCCGGTGACTAGTGGAAGTTCCAGAYACAAAACATAAAAAGACTTTGGTCGTTGAGTTGGCTGGGAGTAAGAAAGTAATAAACCCCATACATTTTACATTTTTAAAGAGTCATGTGATAGCTTCTTGTCCTAAATAAATATTTACATTTATAAATTTTTATCTCCAGATTTACTATTTCATCCCTTACAACAACAGAAAAAAATTATATGACTAGTTTTTTTTCTTTTCTACAGCTAAAAATTTCCATAAACAACATACATCCAAAATTAAACATCAATTATTAAAAGTAAGTTCTGAAAGTTCTTTACTCTTAAGCAGCGAAGCAGAAGTCGAGAAGGAAGTGTTTTTACCTCCTCTGTGTATGTCAGGGGGAATTGCAGGTGCCATCATGTTGGTATCCATTGGCTGGGAGGTATCGTGTGTCATCTGATCTTCCGGAGGCAGGTAAGCAGGAGGGGGAGTATCAGCTAAATATAGAAAAGGCAGAGATACACGAGTCCTTTCCTCTCTTTAAAGTATATATACATACTCACATAAACAGTTTTAGCCTGGAAATGCTTCCAGCCTACTCAGCTATAAACTTCCACCCACCAGAAATCTGAGAAAGCAATCATGGACCTTGAATCAGGAAAGCAAATAATTACTGTGCATATTAAGCACAACTGCAATAAAACCAAGTCACTTCCCCCCCATCAAGCCACAAAAGAAAGCTCAGCTATGTTTCCAGCCCATGTTTTTTACAGGTTGAAAGTGCCATATAGACATTAAAGCACAAAGAGGTATCAGGACTAGGCCAGAAGTAGACATCAAATATGGTAAATGTGAACAGAAGTTGGAGTAGAAAACTTTCAGTTCAAACTTTTCTGTTTCCAACATGATTCTGTCAGCAAAGTATGCAAACATCCCAGATACATCCAGGACCTTATTATTGCCATTGCAAAGTATTAGCTCTATTTCCCTAGATTGGGAACAGTAGAAAGTGTTCAGGAACCCAAATTCTACAGAAGTAGCCATCTGGGTCTGGAATTTRTCTGTCAGTGTCTCTTACTGGCTGTACTGCCCTGTTCAGGACTGAATCACTAGCACAAAACTAGCCCATGCACAATGACTGTACTCACTAACACACTGCTTTCAGCCCTGTTTGAAGCGTCCCAGCCAGGTACTCGCGTTGCCCTTCAGCTGCCTATTTCACTTCTGGGAAAGCTTCCCAAATGGCTTCTTAGAAGTTGCAGGAAGTTGCCAATGTCACCATTTCCCAATAAACCAGAGGATGCTCTACCCCAAATCAATTGCACAGAGGCACATGCAGAAGAGAGAAACCCTTGCCTGATCCCTACAAGCTTTCACTGCAAAAGCTGAGATTAGATTACCACTGTACTATCTCTGGTGAACATGGCTGCTGCTCATCCCGCATTTACTTCCATTACTCAGAGCATGGATTGCAAACTACCACAGCAAATAATCACAGGGGCCTCCAAAACCCTGAAAACCAAAATTAGCATCAACAAAAGGCAGGAGAATCATACCACTGCTTTGTAAGTTTTGGTTTTTTTGTGGTTTTGTTTCAGGTTTTTTGGTTTGTTTTTTTTTTAAGAAAACACATGTTAATGAAATCTATTAACTGCTTATTGTTTAGGAGATATTCTGTTGAGAGCTTTACATCTAATGCTGGCAGGTACCTTGCCAATTCCCTTACTTGGATACCCTCAGTTGGACAAGAGCAGCAGAGAAAGACAGAGATAGAAGACAACAGGACTGCATTAAAAGCTTAACAGTCTGCACTGGAGTTTACATCTCATGTTTTACTAAGCCTTAAATGTTCGTGTGTGTGCAAACATGATGTTAGTGATGCATAGATAGGGAAACAAGATTGTAAGGCCACAGGCAACAGATCAGCCAGTATCTAGAAAGTTTTCAAGATCTCTGGATAACTGCTTTGCTCCTTTTTTTCTATTTTCCAAAAGTCAGCCTCTTTCCCCATTAGTGCAAGACAGACAACTGTCCAGAGCTAAGCATCAAGGACATCAGTATCTTGATCTCTCTTCTAATTCAATTTCTTCACTGCAGCTGCTGACTTGTCTTTATGGGCATGCGGACAGAACAGACCCTCAAAGATCAAGTGAACTTCCACAAGCCAGTGTTCAGGAAGACCTTATTAGAGAAGCCTTTATCTCGCTGGAAGAGCCCCAACCACACCAATCATATTCAAAAAAANAAAAAAAAAAAAAGAAGACAGCTGGTTTTGCGGCAACTTTTCACATTTTTTAGAAAAGCCAATACAAAATCTCTTTCCTTCCCTCACAAGAGAAAAATTTTAAAGAGGAACAACTATCAGCAGCTGAAATCTATGGATGTTAATTTCACATAATAGAAAGCAGATTTTCACAAGTCTGCTGCTTTGTTTACACATGCCTTTCCCTCAGCCCCGGAAGAAAACATGCAAACAGACCATCAGTAAGCATTTGTATGGAGTCCTTCTCCTAGCATTTAGATCAAGAAATCTGTCACAGACTGCTTCTGCAGTATTTTTATCCATCCGCACGTAAGACCAAAAAACAGACAGCTTCACAGAATTTTTTACGGACATCAGTCAACAAAGAAAGGTTGTTACTTCTTTGACTTTAGGAAGTAAAACAGCCTGAAGATCTCTTTTCGGGGCCTTAAGGAACTGTTTTTCGGTTGAAGTATATTTGTTTCTTGAAATTACATTATCATGTGAAGAAATTTTACCAAGCAGCAATAGCATGATCCCCCTGAGAAATATTCTTCTTCTGCAGAACTAAAGCCTTGTGCTGAATTTATGAAGATCTCTTTCCTAAGCAAGGATGATCTGTAGCATTACACTTCTTGTGCATTGAACACTATGCTTTGTGGGCTAAACTGTTGAACTGGTCCCCCAAAACATTTTGAATCCCTCCCCCCACCCCTGAAGACTTTTTCTGTAATGTTTTAACTGTGTTTGAAAGAGGCACAATATTAAAACCCTCAATGTTATTACTAGACAAAGCGATTACATAGTCTTTATTACCTTACATCTCTCAGATCACTATTGAACACAAGTGTTGGCTGATAATTTAGTATTATCAAGCAAAAAAATCATGATACCAGTGATGTCCAACCACCTTCTGCCTTCTGAAGAGGAACCGAAGTTGACTGTACCTGGCATCTGGAAAGGACTTCCCGGGTCTGAGCTGGCTGGAGAATGCGGGTAGGTGCTACTGCTGCTTCCAGGCGAGTTTGGATAGCTGCTGTTGGGCGAGTGGGGGAACGGGTGACTATTGGGTTGCTGAAAAGAGTCCGGGAAAGTAGCGTTGTGCGGCATGTGGGGCTCGTTTTGTCCCAGGTTGCGGAATTGGGCCAAGAGGCTGTGCTGAGGGTTGTATTCGCTGTGCCTTGGAACCAGCACCGGAGGAAGGACTGGAAAGGGAGAAAGAGGGAAAAACCACAGCGTTAGAGACTCAGTTCTGAARGACTAGGCTATACAGGGAAAAAACCCACATTCTTCCTCCCCTAGGGCATATTCACATCTGTCTTAAAAACAAGGTAGTCAAATCTAGGAGCACATGTCTAAGCAAGAACTCTTTTCCTTATATCCGGTTACTGCATAGCTTGAATTCACAGCGATTGTGCTAGCTACCTGGTTTGCCAGATGGGAGCTTGTTTTCACAGAGGGCCAGTGAAGAAGAGCCAAGAACAAACCACAATACTGCGTTTTAGTTTTATTCGCACAAAGAAATGCTGGGAAGTAAGCGTGTTACAATGCTGACATGCAGTTCGTTTTGTTGCACTTGTGATCCTGCTAATCGCGTAATGGCCTGTAACCCAAAACCTTGCTAATAAGGACAGATATTTTTTTCTGAAGACAATACTAATACTAATAGGCCTTGAACTCAGTCTGGTCCCAACAGCTGTTATTTTATTTTTAACCTGGACTATGTTCTTACAAGTTAGTATTAAAACAGTTATTAACTCTTCAAGTCAGTTTACAAAATGTGCAATTTAAACAAAATTATGTAGTTCAAAAAAACCAACTGAGCAGCAATTGAGCTCCAACTATATGCTACTATGGGATCAGAGAAACACACATCAGAAACTACTAGTCTCACCACACTCCCAAGGCCTCCTCACCAGTGGGGAAACAAAGGTCTCTCTTTAACTGGGAATATGAACATGATACCAGATACGCTAAGATAAAAGAATCAGCTCTTTCTCCACTGCCTCAGCTTCTATCTCTGAATGCCTCACAGCAAAGTCCAAGCTACTCAAAGGATTAAAAGCTAGTCTTGTTACAGATTGAGATTTTTGGGTGATGGGCAGAAGAGGAGAGGCAAGGGCAGGGAGAGGGAGATCCATGCACAAAGTAGTGGAAGTGAAATAAAAAAAGTTATTCCTCTCCACATCTGCCCCCGCTTCAGCACCTCCATTTCCCAGCTCCATGGCTGAGCAGGACTGGAAGAAACCCCCCAGGACTGCCTGCCTTCAAGGGAGGGTGCCAAAAGACCCAGAAAAACCAGCGAAAGCAAGCCAGGCTACCATCCCCTCTCCCCACGACTCCTGCCCTGTCCCCAACACCTGGTGGGAACACGGAAGAGGAACAGGAGCATGTATACACAACAAGCCTATACAGATATAACTATCACTCAGATCAAGAAAGGTGTTTCGGAGACAGCTGCTTCACCAAAAGGCTGAATTACAAACTAACTGCAAAAAACCCCCATGATCTTGCCAAGACAAACAGGTTCTTCCAAGACACTGGGGCATCTTTACTCTTCCAGCACTTTGCTTATACAGAAGCATTCAGACACTTATGTGAGCATCCTGGAGTTCGAGAGTACCAGGACACCACTCGACGTGTAGACCAGACCTGAGGTCTAGGTCCATGTTTAAAATGGATACAAAAGGATGCCACACAAAAAACTCACTCTCTATTCCTAAAGCAAGTCACAGATTAACTAAAAAACCCCCACAAAAAAACAAAAAACAACAACAACAACCACAAACAAAAAAACCCCAGGTTTCCCTTGCTCTTTTTCTTGGCATATGCCTAAGAGAGAAATTAAGCCACCAGATTTTTGCCCACTGGTGGCATTATGCATGAAAAGTTTGATCCCAGAAATCTTCATTTAATATACGCTGAAAAAAACCCCCCTCACTACTGAAATTAAGGCTGTCCGTTAAAGTCAGAAGCAGGTTTTGAAGATTTAATCTGATGTCTCACTTTCTTAGAGCAGCTTCACTAAGATTCCAACAGAGCTCAAATACTTGAGGCAGATGTCACCCCAAAGTAGATTTGTTTAGATGTGAAAATTTTAAGCAACTCCACTTTACAAGGAATATACGAAGTTCCTAATTATGGCATTTTCTGAAACAAAACAAATCCATCTGCCATTCTATGGAAGTCCTCAGTTGCAGAACACCCCAGGAGAAGCTGCATCTCCCTCGGCCGTGCAAACTGTCCCTTGCCTCTAATGCAACCATTCTCACACGTCACTGGAAAAAGCCATTTTAAAAAAAAAAAAAAAAAAAAAAAAGTTACTCAACATTCAGGTGGACATCACAAATCCTCTCATTCACAACATGGCAAATGTCAAACCCAATCTCTCTGAATATTAGGATGTCTCAGAATTAAGCTTGTTCTGTTAAACCTAGCAGTCCTTTTGCCGTGAGGTCAAGCACTATTCAATTGTCATAGACAACATTTGCTGGGCTAATAAATTACCAGTGAAAAAAGTAACAATGAGATCATGTGTTAAAAAGTATTTTCCCTTTCCTGTCTTTATGATTCTTCCTTACTTTTCCGAGCATTAAAAACACAGCTTTCCTATCTCTTCCTTTCCTATAGATGAAGGTCAAACCATTAACTTTTCTGAAGTTAATTTGTGCAGAAAGTACATCACCCACCTTTCCCATCCCCTACCTCACATTAAACAATGACACACATGACATCGCAGGAAGCCACACGATTTATAGCATTCTAAAATAGCAAGAGAACAGGATATTTTCTGTATGTTTTCTGTAATTAAAATAAAGCAGTGCCAGATTTTCCCAAGGTATACATGCATGTTTTCTCCTGTTGGGCAGAACCACTGGTGAAGTTTAGAAGGACTCGAAATAAGAAAAAGTCTCCTCTTCCCAGCTCTCCCTCACGCAAACCTACATTTTTTGTCCAGCTACTTCAACCTCGAATGATTAAATGCCAACTTCTTCAAAACACACATGGAAAAGGGGGAAAGGGGAAAAGAATACAACCGGTATTGATACAGCACGAATAGTTTCAAAAATATCATTGCAGAATTTACTTTGAGTGCTGCCCCTAATTCACATCCTCCCTGCATACATACAACCTTAAATGAGGAGGAAAAGCCCTGAAAGGCCATGTCAGGTGGGACAGAGACTACAGCGCTCCAATTAGTCCAACTCCAAGACAGTCACTCACTGCCATAACCTGATCTCTCTGCAGCTCATGGGCTTTTTTGCAGGCTAGCTGCTCCGACCGGAGTCACAGAAGAGTTAATCTGAATGCTGTTCACTCAGGAGTGAAGACATGAGCAGGGACCAGGCCATTCACAAGCATGGAAGGATGCCAGGAGTTCAAAACATAAAGGGGGATGCATACCCTTCTTGCTCCCCTCGCCCCTGTGTAAGGCGCTGAGCTTCTGGTCAGGTTGCAGACCTCAACCATATGGAATAACAAATTACTGAGGCTCAGTACAGCAGGGGAGGAGACTGATCTCTGTTGCAGCTGCCAGCTCCAGGAAGAGGTATAATTGAAGGGGAGAAAGCATGAGAGAGTTATTCTGTGCTAAGCCAGGACACCTGTTGCTATAAAATAATGAAGCAGCGCACATCTTTGCTGTGTGGATCTCCGCAGGACACTGCTCTAACAGTCTGCAGACAGAATTTCTCCCTTCCTCTTCACCTTCTTCAGCAGAAGGGAACACAGATACAAAAAAAAAAAAAAAAAGATTTTTTAAAACTTATCATTGTTTCTATTCAGTAGGGATGCATATATTTAAAGGAAACATACTATTAAATACACTGTTGTCTTAAAAAGCTACTGCAACAGATTTGCAAATTCAACCTCATTAAAATGGTTAAAACCAGTTAATGGAGTAGAACCACAAGTCATCCGACAGCTTGATTTCTGTACTTTCTCAAACACCAGATTAAAAGGTTTTATGGGCTATACCGTGGCTAAATTTTGCTCCAAGATTTTGTGTCCATGTGGACCTGGAGTTGAGAGATAATACATGACTAACTAGTAGTAATGCTACTAGTAATGGTCGAAGAGGAAGATAAACCACCTGGAAGCCAGGCTGGGTATGTTTGTGGAACTGTAGCTAAGAAGAGATCCTGTAGCTGTCAAGACAGCCTGGGAATTGGGTAGCTTGTTTTTACCATGCAAATAATACCCAGAGTATGCCGCACCAAACAAGTGGAGCTGTATTAAAGAAATTACAGCTACAGGGCAATTTCACCCACAGGGCTATTTCATCTAAGAGCCAAGAATGCCAAAAATATAGAAGATAGACCAAAGACAACCTGGCTGTTCAGATAAATGTTCCGACTAACCACACCAAGAAAGAAATGCTTTTATGAAAATGTAATGGTGGCCTTTGAAGAAAGCTAGTGATCTCTACTCTTTGTATCTCCAGTATGTCATCCTGTTCTTCAGAAAACTAACAGGTGTGCTGTCCTAGAGTAAAGATCTTCTTGGTTTTCTTTTTTGTTCTATTTTCACATTCCGGAGATAATGATTTTAGCAAACATAGAAAGTCTCCAATTTATGAATATAACTTCTTTTTTTAAAAGTTTCTCTATAAAAAAAAAAACCCTAATCCAAGCCAAAGGACCTGCTGTACTTTCAAAATGGCATATTTTCTATCCAGATGGGTTTAGGTTATCTTACACAAGCCCAGATGACAGCTAGTTTCACTCAAGGCCTCATTTTTTTTCCCTTTGCATGTTACATGAAGATTTGGGTAGGTATCTCTCTTTCCATGTCTGGAAATTGAAAGACGAAGTAATGAAATACAAGAAGGGGCCACATATAACAAAGCAGACTTTGATCATCTTTCCTTGCCAAAGTAGATTCTACTTCTTCTGTGAGCTTTATAAAATTAAAAAAGAAAAAGATGAGCAATTGCTGCTGCACTTTCTGCTCTTAAAAATCATGATGACTTGGCTGACATATGTTCTGTAGAAGGGTTTGTACAGGCTTACACCACAACAGGGCCCTCAGCCCTAATGAAGACCTGAGGGCACTATCATTAGACAGTGCACTTTAATTTCCAAGCATCATATAGCTGTATTTTCATATGAATTTATGCAAAGCCACTTATGTTTTACTAGAAAAATAGAACTGCGGGTTGGGAAGGAGGGAAATCCTCACACACTAGTTCATGTTATCTGGAAATGGGTATGAAAACATGGGGCAGGGGGAGGAACTTGCGGCTTGTACTCCACACTCTAGATAGAAAATCCTGCAAGATGAAGTTGTAAGAAAAACGAAGAGTTAAGAGAAGAAAAAAACAAAAACACCAACAAAAAAAAACCCCAAAACACAGCAGCAGCGTTAAACTAACAAACGTCAACCCTCCTAAAGACTCCTAGCTTAATTTCCTGCCTTTGAGGCCACAGCAGCTGAAGTTGGCTGCGGCATCCTGGTGAGCAGTCCAGTCCCATGGCGGGAACAGAGCAGGTACCAACGTATGGCTCAGCTGAATGCGCTTAGTTTTGCTTGCTGTCTGTAGCATTAGAGAGTCACTGAAGCATGCTGACTGAAAGGTCTTGCCAAGATTTTGCTTGTAAACAATAAAACAAACACCAAGTAGAAAGGAAAGTTTTAATGTCATTAGGTTTTCCCGTGTTGCCTAAAACAAGACCTGGCAAAACTGAATATTCTTTGACCAGAGGACAAGTTCTCACATACAAAGACACTTACATGTCTACACTTAGGATAGAGTTTACTCTTGGTTAAAAAAAAATTAATAGTGTTGTGGCAAAAGCAATCTCTGAGGATCTAGCTACTTTATGTTGTTCCAATACCACCCGGCTTAAGCAAGGCTGTGCTACTGGCTGCGGTAGCATGGCTTTGCTTTACTGTTTTCTCAAAAGCAGAAACGCCAGTCTTTTAGACTTTTGCTCCAAACCTATGTTCTAGTAATTGCAAGTGAAAAGGCTCAATAATAGCTATTCAGCAGCCTGTTCTGGGTGACAGACGGACAAACATGCCAGACCTTCTATTCAGGGAGAAAGCTGAGAGCTGTCTTGTTTTCTCAACTCTTAATTTTATTTTGCAGTTTTAGTAGACCCCACAGCTTGATTTGTCATTTTACATAGTTACAACTGAAGACTGTATTAAAAAAAAAANAAAAAAAAAAAAAAAAAAAAAAAAAAAAGCTAAACAGTTGTTGCTTTACTGACCTTACTTTTACATCAGACATCTGGTCTAAATGCATTTGGCAAGTAATATTAGTACATTTCCTGCATTACAATATTCAGCTAACATTAGATTTTATTTGCGGATGCTCTGATAAGCTAACATTTTGATTAAACTGACATTTGTCAAGGCCAATTTCAGAATTTAGTACTAATTGTATGCACATTAGTGAAGGAGTTCTTGAAAGCGGATTTGGGGGAGAAGCAGGCCTGATACAGGAGGAAGTTACAGCGTGATAGTGTATATTAACTCAGACATTTACACAGCCCAGAGTTCAAATTACCTGTACAAAAGCCACAGTCACCATCCTACTGAGTAGGTTAAAACTTGGAAGTCTGGTCTTTTAAGTCGGAAGAAACATCTGAATCTGGTTAATTTTAAAGAAAGAAAAAAAAAGGACACAAACATATCCTTCYTGACAGCTTTTATCCCTTATTGCAGCTCGTTTTTCTGACATGTGGTGAGGTTAGACAAGGAAAACCCTGCTGTTAGACCATTCCCTCCTTTCTGCCTCCCTATTTCAATTTCTCTCCCCCAGGTTGGTTGTGGTGGGGAATTTTAGAACTAAATTCTGCAAAACTGAAATGAAGAAAGTTTTACACTACTTGCCAAGCAAACTGACAGTTGCTTGCTATTTTGGGGAACTATCCTATAATTGTGCCCACCTGTTGTAGCATGCTATTTTTAAAGTTACGCCCAACAGCAGCGTTACACAGCGATACGGCAAAACTTCTCAGCGACGACACTCTCTGCTCCCTCACCCACAGCCTGCAGAGGTGCAGAAATCCTGCTACAGAAATCACACGGGAACAAGGATTTTTCTAACTTGGTTCTACGTATTAACTCCAAAGGGATGCACCGGTTTTCCCCTCCCTTACGTCCCATGGAGCAGCTTCCCTTTCACCTTCGCTCCCCTGGCCCTTCTCCCCCTCCCTCCGACGCCTGGCACTGCCGGCGTTATCCTCCGCCAGGCCTGGTGCTGTGGGAGTCGCGCCGGCAGCTGCTCCGCTGGGCTCCCTCCAGCCCGGGCCATCAAAGCTCTTCCATCTGGCCGGAAACGGCGTGGGGGCTCTCGTGCCGACCCCCGTTCTCCCAGGTGCTGGGGGGTGGGAGCCACCAAGCAAGCCCCGGGACCCCAAAAAGCTCAGCCAGGCAAGCTCGTAGTCCCAAAGGGACTCGTGGCTTACTCCCAACTTTTCTCTCCTGGCTCCAAATTTGATCCGGACAGACTCGCGGCACCTGCCAATTTGACGGTCCCAGGAGCTGCGTTTGAACCCTGCCGCGAGCCGAAAGCAGCATTAGCAATCTGACAGGCAACCTGCCGCACCAGGCTGCGTCAGGTTTGAAGCACAGGGGGAGGACGCCGTGACGGGTTTGTAAAGATCCTCTCCTCAACTTATCCTATCTAGAAACAGTTTGGGAATATTAATTTTATATGTAGTGATCCTAGGTCGGTCGAGTACAGGGGGACGAGATGGGGATGACTAACTGACCCATTTCATTTTCCTGTAAAGTACCTAGTGAGAGAGAGCTCACAAGCATGCCCAGACCAATACACACAACCAAACATCTGTGTGATTTCAAATGGCATTAAAAAGCTCCTTTAAACATGCCTTATTTTTCTTTCACTGAGGACCAGAGCTGCAGCGCTGTACAGGGGAGCATTCAAGGAACATTTACTTCCAGGACTGCGTAAGTCTAAACCTGCCTTATCCAGGATTTCCACCATTTCAAGTTTCTTTCTGCACCCCTGGTGCCTGCAGTAGGTGTGCAGCCTTATGGAGACTCACTTAGAGCAAACAGCAGAGGAGATCAAAGACAAATATGAAAACAATCAGGTTAAAGTCATAGGCAAGTAGTCCACGCCGGGAGCAAAAACAGCATGACACACCTACCGCTCTCCTCTGAGCCTGGGGACCTGGCCTGTTCTTGTGGCAAAAAGCAGCTGTACATTTAGGTAAAATGTTTCTTGCCAAAAACAAGCTTGCTGAAGCAGACATCCACTTTGAATTCATGGTTATAATGGAAAGGAACATCACGATCTTTAGGCAGAATTGAAAATTCAACCGTTCTGACAGTGTATTTGTCCACGTCACAAAAAAGCAACCACTGCTCATCCCCCGATTTGGGTGGAACATGGGCACCATCAGCTTCATAAAGCCCCTTGATGTAGAGCAGACTGCAGCCAGCTCTCCAAAGAAGAGAAGCTTAACAAAGGAAAATCATCCAGCCTTTTTTATCTACGCTTTATTGGTAATTGCAAAAAAACAGAACCAGTGTAGTTATTTTCTGCCTCCAAGTGGCTGTGCTAATGGGCTGATCCATGCAACTAGAGTATTTCAGAGGACAGATCGGCTGCTTCTGGACTGACTGGTTTTAGTACCTCCTGGCATTGCATGCTTCAAGCACAAAGGAGCATCAGTAAGCACCTCCAGAAATGAATATCGAAAAGTTAACAGCTGCATTTCCCAAGGCAGGTTTTAGCTCACTCAGATCAATRAAGAGTAGGTTTCTCCCAAGCCTGACCCCTGAGGAGGTATCAGCAGATTCTGGACTCTCAGGAGCCAGCATTCACTTGCGGGGCGGGGGGTAGCCACTTACATACACACTCTGCACCTTCAACCACTTCCACACATGAAGCATAAAAGAGAAATTAATTCCTCTTTTGCCTCCTTTGTAACATATTATAAACTCAAATCCTCTTTAACCTAGCAAGCTGATGAGTGAGGACGCTTAGTAGAGGCAAACTAACACAATTCTGCATTAGATGGAAACGAGAGCTAGTGTTCACTAGTACTTTAAGAAAATAAATCAGTTTCTTCATCTTGCTTCCTTCCCTTTAGCTAAGGCAAAAGAACTGAATCTCCTCCCCTAAAGCCACATTAGAGGTGTGATTTATTATTATTTTTTTAATAGCAGTGTCAATTTAAGCACCTCTTCATCCCATTCCTATCCCATTCATCTCCTCCCTATCCCATTCTTTTTGTTTTGCTGTTAGAGCAAATGGGACCCAGGCTTAAAAAAAAGTTTTTTCCCCCTAAATTCTGGATGACGTCTTTCACCTGATCCCATTGACATAACTGAGGACAGAGGCAGGTGACAGAGGCTGTATCTCCACAGAAACCAAAGGAATGAAAGAAGGGAAGGAAGTATCTCAGGAGGGACTTCCAAATGTCATTTCACACATTCTCCAGCAAAACCTGAGAGGTCATTTGTGGCATTTTCAGAAGGAGATGAGGAGCATTGTGTTCACTTTTTCCTCACAGCCTCTGCGTATGCTCCACACCTAATTATTTCTCAAGTCTTGATCACACTTAAGGATAGTCCCAAACCAGGTATGAGTCTGATTTCCAGATATCTCTAAACCAAAAAATAAAACTGAGGAGAAAAAGCAGATTCAGCCAAGTGAGCACACCAGTTCAGCTAAGCGTGCCAGTTTTTAAAAGGCACCAAATTCAGACCCTGCCCTCCTTAATTAAAAGCTTTGCTTTGCCTTGCCAAGGGAGAAATTTGACAGCCATTAACTACCCTGCACCAGAAATAATTCTGCACACAACAGAYGTACAAAACAGCAGCAGTGAGTTACTGTAACACATCTCGAGGAGATATTTCTTCCTGGAAGTCGAGTACAAGGTTGTATTCCCAACCCCAGCAACAAAACAGCCTCTACTTTCTCCTCTCACTTCCCACCACCTCCACACCTTCCCACATGTTGTCCGCAGGGCTGTGTTAGTACAGATGTTCCTACAGCCATGCAGCGAGCCCCAGCGCTGCTCCGATCAGCCTGGAAGATAACACAGCAGGGGAGGGAAAAAAGTGACTGTGATCTGGTTCAGCACGAGGCCACGCAAACAGCTGTGGTGGCACAACACAGCGAGCAGGAGCTGTTTATGCACCCTGCCAGGGATTGGATCGGGTCTCCGTCGCCTGGGGGGCAGCTTGCTGATACCAGGCTGACCGAGTGTCACACCATCACAGGAAGGCCACCCTTCCTCGCCTCCACCCCGTGCCCCARTGCTGCCCTGTCCCCCATCTGACTCCACAGTGAGCGAGCTGAGGGCACCGAGCTTGCCAAGCTAACCGTGCCAACGGTTAACTTCTGTCTGTTCAGTTTTCTTGATTGACTCGTTGCAGGATCAAATAGGCGCCCGTGCCCACGCAGAGCCTCTCGGTCAGGTTAGGCACGGATACGGTACCACCACATCACACCCACACGCCTGCCAGATGCCACGTTCCCATCCTTGCGCAGGGGTAGGAGCACAGCATGCGCTCAGGGACACCTGGGAGGCTCCCTGTTTGAGACTGCTGATAGTTTTCTGCCTCCTCTCGACTGTTTACAACCGGTTCCTATGTAGCCTGGCTAACAGAAAAATCTCGTTTGGACTCAGGTATAGCTCTGTAGCTGGCAGACACACCACAGTGCGCCAATTCTCATGTTTTTCAAGTTTATCTTCTCAAGCTAAACAGCAAGGATGGAATAAGGCATCAAGGTAGAAAATCCATGCAACCCTCTGGCACCGTGAAAACTGAGATGCATCCATAGCACTAATTTCCCAACGTAAAGCATTACCTGATTTTATGTATTTGAGGATTTACCGCTAATCCGTTCCTCAAAACTTACACAACACTGAAACAAATCACACGACAACCAGCAGAAGAGTGAACATATAGATGCCATCCCACGCACGCACCGTAGGTTTCAGCTCTCCAGTAACTGGATCTGCACAAAGCAGTTAAATACAGACCACGCTGTCAAGCAGAGCCAGAATTTCACGATGTACCTTGCATACAAAAAGTGCATGGTACACAATCTGAGCTTCCAATTTTGTTTTGTCAAGAGAAAGTACATTTCTAACCCTCCTGGCTGTGATGATAGCCTTGGAAACACAAACCTTGATATCTGCTTGAGTCCGTAGACATTGGAAACAGTGACTCATGCATGAATTCCCACTACCCATTAATCTCAAAGCGTAAGCACTTATGCAGCAATAATGGTGTTTTAATGTCCTGGCAAAAATGGGAAAAAACAGTTAGCAGAATTTGGGAGTGACTGTCAGGAAATGAAGATAAAGACGACGCTTGGAGGACAGCAAGAACAAGGAAGGGACAGGAAAAAAGAAGTCGTAAGTTATGAAGCACAGCTCTCCAAGCCAAACGGGAGTTCAGCTACCACTTGTTTCCAAAAGCCACATTTTCCCACTCATCTCCATGCAGTATCCCTCAAAACAACAGCAGATCTGTGGCTGACTAAATATAAAACCCTCCTCCTTTACACACCCAGCCAGAGACCTCAGTAAAACCACAGTGGGCTTCAACCCCACTCTCGCACTTTGGCAAGCTCTTAAAAGTTCAAGACGTAACTTCAGCATGCATATAACATTGTACCTCCAGACCCTGATTTAACAGAGCACCTCAGCAGAAGTGAACGCTAGCTCCGGGTCAGCAGCTACCTCCAGAATACTTTAAGTGGTTAGAGCAGCATATTGAGCTTGTGAAAGACTGAATATTTCTGTCAGCTCTGTCAAACTGACTACAGCCCTAATGCTTACAAGAAAACTGCCCAGTTGCCTATTAGGCAATTGACCAAGAATATCTAGTTCTTCCTGAAGAAGGGTATTCTCTGCACAAAAAGGGAAGCATTTTATTTCTACCATCTCCAACTTGATGAAGTTACTGGTTTGGATTTTTTTCCAGCAAAAATTCTGTAGCTACATGAAAGTAGAGATTTTTCTCATCCAAAACCAATTAAAGAGCAATCCAGAATTCAGGCTACAGTTAGTAACTTTTTGCTCCATTTCCCAAATACAAAATTCGTAAGATGACTTAACACCCAAACCTCAGCTTTCCAACCACTTAAACTACTCAGCAGCACTCAGCTAAAATGTACATTTTAGTTAGACACCTTTTGAAAGTTTTATTCCATCTTTATCTTGCATATCTCATTGAAGTGACAGGACATTTACAAATACCTATTTTTAAATATGGTGTAAATGGTCCAAATGAGAACGTTCTCAAACTCAGTAATTGTTTCCAATATTAAAGCAAAATGAGTTAGAACATGTCATTTGACATTACAGTAACAGTAAGAGCCCAACTGTTGCTCAATCTGACAGAAACAGATGTCTTTCAGGAATCTTAATTTTCAGCATTTTGGAATACTGAATGCAAACAACTAGCGCAGACATATGCGGACAGCTAGCAGTACAAGGACATGTCTATTTTACTATCCCGCTTCTGCTTAACATGGAATTGTTAAGAATTTTAACTTTTTTTTTATTTTTAAATTTTTTAAGAACTGTTTTTCCAGTGCAGAGTTCCTTTGTTCAAGCTTCTGCTGCATAAATACATACATTATGGATATTACCTCTGCCATTCACATGATTTCCAAGTTAATACTAACACACCAAAGGGAAATATTTAACATCTAGATATGCACTATGCGTTGCAGATCCAAGACAAATGCAATTTCCATCCACAGAAAAACAATCTTGCAACAATCTTATTTCCACTGTAGTTCTTAAGGTGTCCAAGCCACTCTGCAGAGACAACTTCACAGTTTATGAAATGCCTAACACAGATGGACTTCCCAAATTTAAACCAGGGAAGTCCACTCACGCCTGCAGTGCATTTCTGCAGATGTCCCTGTACAACCTCACAAGTAGCWGGAGACTAGAGCAGATACGTCCAAGCACATTTCATCTTAGTCCCTGGAAGTATTCCCTGATAATAAACTTGCATTAAGTAAAATTAAGCACAGATTTATCAAAAAGAGGTTTGGCCCCTGAAAAGGAGACAGAGAGAATGGGTTGCACCTGAAAAGTGAGGAAATGGGTAACAGGTAAGCAAACTGAGCTTACAGAACACCTGACAGTAAAACTTCATGTACAACCAAACATTGCTATCAAAGCTTTAAGTTGAGGGGATTATATTCTGCTGTCTAAAATCACAGTCTTTTCAAAAGGCCAAAATTGTGGGAGATCCTAAAGACAATATTATCTTCTGGGGGATGAAGAAACAAAAATGATAGAAGTGAAATAACAATTTGGAAATAATAATAATAATAATAATAATACCACTACTGCAGTATGTCAGAATGGTTTTCATGCACAGGCTGCAATAATCCTTTACGTTAGCTTGCAACGTTTCATACAGATTCACTGATTTGCACAATTCAGTAAAAAACAAATTAATTGAGGGATAGTGCTCACCAACAAACCAGGTGATACCAGGCCCAGCAGCTTGAGGCATATACTAAGACTATGCCTCTGTACAGTGATAAAACATTTACACAAGTGAAGCATTCGCCATGTGAAAGGGAGAACTGCTAATTAATGCTTACATCCAGATAAACTGCAGAGGAAGAATCTGACATGTGCAAACAGCCACTTTTGCTTATTTAAGCTGATGAGTCACATGATTAATTGCCATACTTTGCATTGTTCAGATAAGGTGTAAAGGTACAAACAAGGAAGAACCTACCAGGACTCTCTACCCGCTTGTAGTGGTAGGGATTGATGCAAACCTCCTTCTGTTTTGAACCAAAGGGAAACTCGCAGCATTCCAGTGGTTTCAGTTCATGATGGCTCTGCAGGTCCGGCCAGCGCCACACTCTACAGTAAATTACATGCGGTAGCCCTTTCCGGTGCGAAACCTGAAGCCTGCCATCCAAGGATCGAGGAATTGTGACACAGTTGCTGGGCTGACCAGGACAGCTTAATGCTTTTTCCAGCTCCTCCATAGCACCTTTTTTTTTCTTCAGTTTTTTCACTAACGCATCAACAGCTTTCTCTGCCCATTTTTCTTCTTCGTCCCCCTGCTTCCATCCCAACAGCCTCTTCACTGCTGGGCTGGTAAAGGAGAATAAACTTGTCACATTCATGGTGACCCCACTGTGGCGATACCACAGAACCAAGCAGGAGAGACTGTCCTGTTCTTCCACCGCCACCAGGGTACAGCAGATTGTGTCAGTAGTCAAAAGCAGCCTGTATCAAACAATTCTGGTCCTTTCTCCTTTTCAGTCCTCCAGTCCCAGGAAGGCAGCGCTGACATCCCCCCTTGATGGACGCGACCTTCTCATTATTCTAAACCCTTCCGGCCGAGAATCTGCAGGAGAATATCAGAGGGAGAGAAAAAAAAAAGGATTTTACTTTTTAAATTAACATACAGCAGTTAAAAACATCCCCCCCAACCCGCAAGAGTGGTGTGACCAAAAACCAACCAACAACAAAAAAAAACAACAACAAAGTGTTGACAGCCCCCAGAACTGGACTCAAGGTACATCTGATGAAGACTTTTAAGCAGCAGGGCCTGCTGCTGAACCCTGTATATCCCTCTCTCCCCAAAACAGCCCTGAATAAATGAGGTGATCACCCTGGAAAATAATGACACAGTATAAACAAAACCAAAAGAGGTTGRGGAGGCGGGGTTAGTGGGAGGAGAGGGTAAGGGGTAGAGGTAGGTGGTGGGACAATTCCCCATCAGCTTAGTTCCCTCATCCAATTTGCTGTGCGGCCTCAGTGATTTTTGTGCCACGCAGCAAGGGGGACAGCAACTGCATTTGCCAGCTTCGAACAATACTTCTGCTCGGTGCCCAAGCATGGCCTCAGTTAGTACTGTGAGAAGCTCAATAGAAAAAGCCAAAACACAAGAAGACATGGCTGTATTCCCACACATACTCCACAAAAGGACAAGGGTCCTATATTAGAAATTTAGTTCACATTAAATCTAGCCTAAAACAGTCCCTCAGATTTCATCTTTCGCCGTTAAGCGTGAAGGGCGCTCCCCTCTGCCTATCAGCTGTTGCAACCTTAACCAGCAAAACATCCCAAGGAACCAGCACAAGATCACTAGTGCTTTTTTTAATTTATTTTAGAGAGCAGCTGGAAACAATATGCCCCAACAGCATTGTGCTACCCAGCCCTCTCCAAACTGCCAGTGACACAGCTCGAAAATCACTGCACTAGACTTGTGCATACCATGATCTGAAACAAAACCAGTTCAGCTTCACCTCCAACTTACTTTGAGGAACAAACCAAAAAAGAAGAAAGAAAACTAGAAGGATCCTTGCCYTCGCTCATCTCCCATGAGAAAGAAAACTCCATCTCCCCACCCCACCAAAAAGCTCTCACAGCTCATAAGCAGACTGTGAGGGAAAGATACCATGAACTTACTTCACCGATTACATCCTGACCCTTCCCGTTGCAATGCCTGCCTGATGTACTCAAGGACTCATGAATGAGTGGGAAGGAGGAGGAAGTCCTGATAAAAGGATTTTAGACGGCACAGTGGTCCTCAAGTTGGGAGACATGGAACGGGGATGAAGCRATGGGTGAAGAGGGGAACTCCACATATGAAGAAGCCCCTGCTGTGAGCAGCAAGTTTCCTACTTGCCCAGGCTGGGAGCAGGCAAAAGGCGCTGCTGGGGGAAGTAGGAGAGACCCTGCACTGGCAGGGAGGGGAAAATGAGACAAAGAGCACTAAACCACTGATTTTCAAACAGAGCATGAAGACAGACAGGAAACGTATCCTGGACTGGATACCAACAGGTTGCAGAGGAAGGGGGAAAGGGAAAAGGATATGGATGTTTTTGTTGCCGTCAGAAAGGCACAAAAAAACCCAACCAACCAGCAACCTATACACACACAGAATAGAAGGTGTCAGCACACCCGCGTCAGACAGAATTTCATAGTTATACTAAAAAAAGATTGCACATCTTAAAATTATAAATGCTATGCCACACTTACCTCTTGACTATCATGCACTGTAATGGTTTCATAGCGTACCATTATACTGGAAGTACTTTAAGCTGAAAACCATCCACTTGATTCAAATTAATTTGTCACTAAACAATTATCTAATTGCAAAGGTTCGGTTTTATTAGGCTGAATGCATAAACTACATTTATGTGAATAATGATTATGGACTAAGACACAGACCATGTCTACCTGCACTTCATACTGGTACTTCCCATTCCTTTTATGCTAAGAATTGTATCTGAAATAATAATGTCAATGCAATGGAAGATTTGCATGAGCCTGGGGCAAATTTAAGAATTTATTTTGTTACCTGGGCATGTGCTATACTGTTAAATGAACTGAAACTCCATTACTGTCACTGACTGTACCCCAGGTATACTTTATCCTTACAYGCACTGTAAAGTGCTCTATTAAAATGCTGTGCTAATTTAAGAACCGTATTACCAGAACCCCAGTACACGTGCTTCAAATGTGTTTGTAAATAACAGAGTTATTCTCAACTCATATGCAGTCTGTATCTCAATCAATACTCTAAAAACCTTTTTTCCTGTATCTTTCAAACAAAAGATGCAGGTTCCACACACAAAAGTTACAAGTTCCAGTGGTATATCACCAACTAATCAAGTCAAGCTTTCTACTTCACATCCATTCGAATTAAACAAAAAAATATTTAAAAGACTTGAGTTGAAGTTCTAATAAAAAAGAAAGTACAAAGTCTAAATCTCGATCCAAACTTCTTTCAACATTGATAATGAATGCAGACATGGTTCTACCTAGGCCTGACCCATTTCCRCCAAGCTACTTTAAAAATAAGTGGCCAACCTACTTGCTGTGAAAAAGAAGAAAAAAAAAAAAGTCCCATCTATAAGACTGTATGTTTACACCAGTGCCTGAAAATACAACCCTAACATGAGCTAGTACACAAGCTCTGCAAAGACTAAGATGACATTCAGATGCAGCCCCAAGTAGTCAGACCATAGGAACAGATTTTCTGAAGTTTTTGGATCAAATCCTGCAACACACGCACATCCCACTCCCACAATCATACACTCCAAAACATATTTCACCATCACAATCAAAGGTATTATCTTAACAGCTGGCACCTCTGTAGCAACAACTGCAGCAAGAAATATGCTGGGAGCGGGAAGAGTAGCATTAGGTACAGTACTTATAGATATGCTTGGAAGTAATGCAGCTCAGGAGGACCTAGGCAGCCTCCAGCCCAGGGACTCCTGCTGAAGTCCTGCCTGCCCCAACGAAGTCTAAGCACACTCCAAGCCCTGAACAAGCTACAAGATAAAGTAAAGGGGGAGAAAACCCACAGGCTGCTGTATACTACTCACACTAAGCTCCAATACCAGTATCAAGCTAAAAAAAAAAAAAAAAAAAAAAAAAAAAAAAAACCACCAACAAAAAAACCCCAGGCAGCGTAGGTGGAGTTTTTTGTTTCCAAGAAGCAGAGAGCGCGGCCGCAGCGCTGAGCCCTTGCCAGTACATTCCGTTTCCCTTTCTGCCACTCTTGGTTTTTGCAGTGCATCATTTCCTGTATTACTTTTGCACAAAGTGGTCTTATCAGCTGGAAGTGCAAAATAAAGATTAAACCACGAGTCAGCAGATGACACAGTCCGCGTCTTTCTTCCCCAAATACACATGCCCTTCTGGGAAAGTGGGAGTTGGTATTTCCAATAGCTGAGTGACCACCAGCCCTTGAAGGGTATGTTTATTCACGAGGTACGGGTGAAACAGAAGCCTAGGCCAAACAACAGGACACTCTCCAAAAGGCAGCCTAGAATCAGTTTAAAGGAAACTGAGTTGTTACCCACTTATCAGCCACTCTTTACACATCAAAACCCATGCATTTTTTATTATGCATTCTGTTTGCTGATGGATGAGTTGGAATCAACAAACTTAAATCCCAATGCTGCTTTATTTGTCTTCCTTCACTGCTGCTGTCTTTTGTGTAATCTTTGGACTAACATACAAACCTGCACGCAGCTTGTGAGAAGCCTATAAAAAAAAAGTGAGCATTATATATATAGCTGTTTAGCCAGCCTTGTATTTAAACAAACGTATTTAGGCAAAATGCCCAAGAGTGAAGTTCTATTTTTCTAGCCCTCAAAGAAGAGATAGTTACTCTGTCAGCAACACTAAGCAGACAGTAAAATATTCAATGAGACTGTTTTCAAATTCCCACAGGAGATCCCATTGGAAATTTTCCCACTTTGCATAAATGACTGTTTTTGGTGGGTGGAGAAAGGGTTAGGACAATTAGATGATCCTCTCCCGGGGGGTGGAAGTGAAACAACTCCTAGCCCAAGTTTCAGGCAAACAAGAAGCGGCTCTAACTCTTCTACTAATTTCATTATTTGTATTACAGGCTCAGCGATGCAGGCAAAAAGGATCCTATTAAATATTTTTAATATATGCTCGGCACAGTTAGACATAAAAAGGGGCAGGAACCACAGTGTAGAGAATCTACATAATTGTTAATGGAGAAAACTGTCTAGTCTTTGACTACATTTTAAAAATTCAATTTATCTTATTTTATTCAACATACCTCCTCCCAGCATCCAGTATTTATTGACAATATAAAGAAATACAAGCAGAGAGATTTTAATTTGCTTCTTTAAACATCTTTAGTAATTTACTTTCTCTGAAAGACACATCTTTTCAGCAACTCATGCACTCAGTACGATATTTAGACCTTTTTTAAAAAAAGAAAAAAGATCAGATTTTGGCACAGAAGCCAGGGAGCTGTTACTTTACTCCTGCAAGAACTACTTCCATGTATTGCTAAAAAGCATGCAGTCTAAGCAGCTGTAATGCTAGAATGTGTTACAACAGATTGTGCACTAACTTGCTCTGGCTCCCTATTCTTGGAGCAAGCAGCAAAAAGTGTCAATTTCTTTCTTCAAGCGATGTGACTTCTAAAACAAAAAGCCCCGTGTCTTCTGCTGAATTACTCTGTTTTTAATCAGAGAGTTCTTTCTTTGCACCTTTTTATGGTAGGAGATCAGATCTTGCTCATCTTGGAAAAACGATGATTTTCTACCGGAAACCCGGTAGAAGCCTCAGTGGCATTACAATACACATGCAAAAAGAAAGCAAGTTTCATTTCAAAGTGCTGTAGAACTCATTAGAGAGTTTATACAGAACCTGACTTGGCTTCCCTTGTATTTCTGAAAAGGACAAGGAAAAAGAAGAAAAAAAAAAAATTAACTCTTTTATATGTCTTCTTGGCATGGTAGAAAGAATTCAAGAAAACAAATATGCAATCCTGTGTTAATTTCTGATACCTATCACATTGTTTGAGGAAAGAGGAGCACACTGCTGCTGAAAATACTTCAACATACTTAACAGGAGTAGGTAGCTTCTTTCCCTGACACTGCATTAGACTCCCTTACTTAGGCCCAGCAAGGGCAAGGAGGATACTTCCAGCCTATTCTGCAAAGTAGCCTCTATCTTGGATCCTGAGAGACAGACAAAAACACCCGGTCTGTGAAACCTCCTCTAGCACCGTTGCTCACACTATTTGGCTGAGGGATTGCCCTTCCAAGAAAACCTCCCATATATCATTGTTCAGCCCACAGAGAAAATCCTTTCGGATACCTACGTGCACCCTTTAGTTCAGCAGATGGTAGGAGAGCAAGAGTGTCACATAAAGAGCGGGTGCTGACTGCACCCCAGCTAACTGTTAACAGCAGCCCGTACAGTTTCTTCTAAGAAATATCTAGCTGTTCTCAACAGGGCAGCAACATTTGCCTTTAGAAGAAGGACTTGCACAACTTCCAACTTATTTGATAAGCCAAATCAAACCCATGAGTTCTGAGTGTGACCTAAGCACCAAAGAGCAGATTCACCACTTGCTCAAAATGAGACAGTAGGGCCGATGTATGCTTTACTGATGGACGGGAGGAGGGCAACAGTGACCCAAACAACAAAACCCCCACTGCTCAGTTATTCCAGAGCATGAAAAAATAACCTTATACTATCAATATCTGCCAGCTCCTTCCCAATGCTCACCACAGTTCAAACCAAGTATGCAGTGTCTGGCCAGTTTCTACAATGAACCGCAGCTTTTCCTCTACTCGCCTACCCACTCAGCTTCTGGCAGACAAGGCACTGATCCTTGCCCTTGAAGTCTCGATGATCACGATTACAAGAGTAAAACAACAACAAATTCTTACAGGTTTTCTGGATTTGTACTTTGCCTTCTCAAATTGAAGTTACTAGATTTGAAAGACTTACGGTAACTTCACTGTTGCTTCTCCAGAGAAAATATCTGGTTTCCATATGCATTAGAAACTGAATCCTGAGTTACAATCCAACTAAAATGGCATAAAAGTCTTTGTAAGCAAATACGTAATTGTGAGAAAAGAACACTGCAAAGGTGCTTTCCCAGTTTTAACAGAGATGCATCAACAATTAAATTTGCCCTTTTTCTGATTAAGAACACTTCTTCCCAATGCCTTTGCAACTGTTTTGACATATTAAAAACTGTATTGCTGAAAACAAATTTGAACACCACATCTTGCAAGAGTCTTATCTACACCTTCATTAAAGCACAGCTCCCCCCTGTTTACAAGAAACACTAACACATAACAGCCTCTTAAATGATCACCAGATCCTCAAATCGTGCAGTTTTCACCAGAGTTGAGAAGCAATGGTAAATTTCTAGCTTGCACTGCTGAATTTTACTCATTCCTGTGTTCAGATGCACATGAGAATCCACAAAGTCACAAACTGCCAGTTCTTCCTTTAAAGCCTGCTGGTCTCCTCACCACGCTGATTTGACTTGCCAAGACTACAAAAAAAACTAACACCAAGTTTGCCAAGTTACTTGGTCAGGAAGCTGGATAAGCCTGGTGCACACCAGGGCTAGTACAAGTAGGACACATCAAAACGTACACCCAGGTGTGGACAAATCCCTTCTGGTGTCGGCAAGCAGTTGGACTGAATCAGATGTGTTATCAAAGATTATGTCTGAAACTGCAACTTAATATTTTAACTGAAGTCAGGAAGGAACTGTAATTTGATGATTCAGTCAAAACTCTGGCACAGATGGGATTACAAAACTATGAACTTCACTAAAATAACCTATAAGATGAATACAATGCTGTGAACCACAAAACTTGCCAGAAGTTCATAAGGTGGTTTTTTTCCTAAATGCTATGAAGGAGAGACTCTTCATTTTTCACACTCTCTCCAAGCTGAAGGCCTCTTAAAGAAATCCTCGACTTAAGACAAAACGTTCAAAAGAAAAAATTATCCAAACAAACAGTTGTCAAGAGACAGAATGAATTACCAGCCGTGACAGTGGGTATTTCATTGCGCATCTTTGGGGCAGGTTTATCCACTTCACTTGTGCTGTGGGGTATTTAAACTCCACACGTTGTCCCACCAGGCACTAGGAGCACTCAGGAGTACAGGAGTGGGCAAGGAGCTCAGTCAGCATCGTTAGATGACACAGGCGAAGTCCTGAAAAATGCAGAACAACCTATAGACCAGTTTGGAGCACTGGCTATGGCTTTGTGAACACGGGATATCCCCAAAGATGCCATGACTAGTCTAGCTATTGAAGTAAGTTGGAAGTCCTTTTCTAAAAGGTCAAAAAGCTGGGGAAAACAGGGTTTTTTTTCCCTTTCATCATAAAACTCCTGTATAACTCCCTTTTTCCACAAAGACCATTCCCTTTCCTGACTTTTTGAACTGTCTTTAGAAAACAGGTGTTGTTTACAACAATAACAAACACACATCTGTGTGGGTGTGTTAATACACACAAAGGCAGGATAACTGAAACCTCTTCCTATATTTAGATCTGTCTGGTCAGCTCTAATTGCATAATTTAATCAAAACCCTCTCCAACGGAAACACATCCATATTCATCACAGGCATCAAAGGAAACATCTTTACAAACTATATCCTTTTACAAACCAACACATGGTCCCATGCCACTTGTCCAATTGTTGAATTCCTCCTTTGGGAAGGGCACGGAATTTTATTTCTTTTTATCAGCTGAAAAAAGCATTTCCCTCCAATTCATCAGCACAGGGCGGGAGGAACTTCCTTCACAGGTGAGATGGGGAAAATTTACTGACATGTCACTTTCAGCTTTTTTTTTTTTTTTTTTTTTTTTAGAAGTAGTTAAAACATAGATTTGCACTATAAAGCAAACCCTTGCTCTTCCGATCGAAAAATGCCCATCACCACTCAGGCATCAAAATTTTTGAGTAAAGCTCATAAAATGCAAGATGTATTTTGTCTTCACAGAACGGCACAGCCTAGCACAGACTGCAAGGATTTAGAAAGGGGTTTGTCAGCCCCAGCCAGAGTAGTGCTACAACGGGGTATTTTTAAGGAGGGAACCTCACCAAATGCACTCCAGTTATGCTCAGCTTATGCAAGCCACCGCTCCTACAAATGATTCATTTTACCAAGAGCATGCACCATACAGTTACATCAGCTGCATTAAACCACTTCTAAAGACTGTGACCCAGACCTCATTTATCAGAGATTAAGTAAAGATGTTAAATTACAGCTCAAAATCCCCAGCTTTAAAGCAGAATGTTTCACCAAAGCAAGAGACAACAAAAACTGAGAAAGAAAAATGACTTATTCACCAATAAAAGCATTATTAGGTCAAGCCTCAGCAAAGCAGAATAAACTGATGAAAATTAAACCAAAAAAGGAATGTCGTTAAAATAAATAAATAAATCTTTTCACAGATTAGTCCCCCACCCACCATTTATACACTTGAAATCAGAAAAGCCGCCTCAGTTTGCCAATATTGAAGACATTTCAATGCACTTCATGAGATGCACGCTTTAGTTTTTTAAAAGGATTCCTCTAGCTTTCCTCTTTTTTGCCTTATTTGCAAAAACTAAGGAGGTATTTTTTGCCTTTAAATGACCTTTAAAACACTGTATCTTCATCATGTCTTTAAAATGTCAAGAGGCAGAGCAAAAGAGCTACATTAAATTTTGTGAAGTGTCCTGCAATTTAAAACTACCATTCTGGACAGAGAAAATGTTTAAAGATGATACAGCTTTCCAAGCCAAGTTTATACAACCCAGAAACAAACATCAAGATTTGCCAGATTTCCACCGTCCAAGGAAATATTGTTTAATTACGGCATGCCATTAGTGGTCTTCTGAAAACCGGGACTGGACTTCAGATGACATGAAACCCGGCCTGCTCCTGGTCCCCAGGACAGTGAGCAGCAGCTGCACTACCACGTCACAGCAGATACTCCCTGACAGTACCTTGGTATTTGTCAAGCCACCTGAACTTGCCAGACCCTTTACAAATGGAAGGAGCCAAGATCACGGTGTTTAGAGATGCCCCTTCAGCTTGCACACAAGAAAATGAGACTCTTTAAAGATTAGGATTTACAGGAAAATGCAAATTTATAGGGATCCTCCTGAGATCAGGTCAAGGAAACTTTGGGTTCGCATTTAAAATACACCAGCAAACACAAATCTAGGTTGATCAAGGCCTTTACTGGCATGTGAGGTACGAGTCTGAGCTTGCCTACACTAAAAACTTGAACTGCCTTCAACTACACCCCAATGTAATCCTAGAACTGGGTACAATTTCACCAATATAAAAAACTGTACTTGTGGAAGAATAAAGCTATTGACACACAACTACGAAGGCATTTACATGGTCTCTTACTTTTACAAATGTTTTCATCCAGACAATTACTCTATGGAACCAAAGGAACAATTCTTGGTTCAACTGAAGATCAGGCATTAGGAGCATTAGCTTTCCTCTGAACCGGCAGGCACAATTGGAAAAAAAGAGGTATCGCACGTTATCGTGGTTGGAGGCTAACAACCTTCCAGATGGCCRTCGGTTCACCAATGAAGTCTAAAAGCTCTGTTCTCAGGAGCATTTTAATCCAAAGAAGTCTACTGACTGCAACTGAATTTGCTATCAGTGCAATTTTTTCCTGCCATACCTAAGCCTGTAAAACCTTGTTGGCAGGAGTAGTACTGTCACGGAGAGCGCTGGGCTGCTGCTCAGGAGACACAGCTCCCGTTTTCCTTTGGGCAAGCCACTTCCTCACGTCAAGCCTTAGCTTCTCCTGCTAACAAGTAGAAAACAAAACTCTTGAAAGCTGCTGATTGAGAGGCAAGTATTAGACAAAGAAAGCCGGAGAGGTGACCACCGGCACAAAACGTTTGCTGGCAGGACGGCACCAAGACAGTTCTGTGAGGGCACGTGCCATTACCCCAAGAACGCCTCCACGCCATGGAGGAAGAGGGCAGTAAGTCGCTCGGCCAGAGGCAGCTTGCCCTGAGCAAGAACCGATGACCACTGCAGCAAGGGCCCAGAGGGCAAAGGCACCGGCACTGAGACTGGGGCACGTGCCGTGCTATCGCACTCATCGCAGCCAACGGAAGTGCCTCCTAACTCCTGCCGACAGGGAATGGCCAGGCACAGACCCAGAAGTCACAGACACACCTTTCCCCTTCTAAAAGCACAAAACAAGGGCTCACCCGTACGCGAGGAGTCGGAGAGATCCAAAAAACTGTGGGATGAGGCAAAAGCAGCTGTCACAGCCCTGTGCCAGAACATCTGCAGAATCTCATGTCAAACTGTTTTCTCATATTCCTGAGATCAAGGCTTTGGAGGGTTTTGTACAAAGGCTTCAACCCACAGATAGGAACTGATAGTTCATACAGCACTTGGCAACCACATAGGCTGAAAGGAAGTGGGAGATATCCTCCTACATTGCTTACCGGGAATACGGAAGTTTTACAACACGAGAAAATGGCTGTAATCTATCTGATCCCCTGGTTATCTGTAAGCTCTTTATGATTTTGGAAGAGGAATCAAGCCACATAAAGAATTACTCAGTACCCTTTCCTTAGCTGCGAGCTTTTTTTATTAACAGAGCCTATATGATTCTGCATATGGAATTAAGGCAACTTATTATTCATTCCACCATAATTTTCCAAGACCAGTTTAAAGTTTCAAAATTCAGGTTTTGCCGAGTTGTAGTACTGCAACCTTACAGCTGAGACACCAAAACACAGTATTTCCCAAACACCACATGCTCTGCAGGGTCAGCAGCAGGCTAGCTAAAACAGCCACAATGCTTCCCAAATTTTCCACTGCTGCCTGCTACTGAACAAACGGTCATAGCTGTCCTAGTACAGAGGACGAAGGACGACTCCAAGCCCCGAATACGTCCCAAAGTAAGACTGCAAGGACGGACTTCCAGGACTTGCAGCTTTCCAAGACTACTTACTTCTAGGCTGAAAGCTAGTGCACAAAAAGAGCACACAAAGATTTCAGACTCCTTGTCTTTAAACTGACAATCCAGATGCCTTTAATTCTGGGGCTGAAACCAGTACTCCCTAGATAACAAGTCTTTAGGCTCAAACAACCCTGACTGCTGGCTGGCCTGGAAGATTGAGAGCCCTTGTGTCCCAAGTCAGGGGAGGCAAGAAGCTAGGCAACGGTGTGATGGAAACCTGCCTATATTCAGAAATACGAGACTTCAGCCAAAGCAGCCTGCCACCAGCGCTCCCAGTTCTCAACTGCTCCCAGTGCACAAACCACAGGAGACACATCGGGTCTGACCATGAGCAAGAGTCATAGCTGATAAACTGGTGGGGACAAGGGCAAAGGGAATATTTATCCAGTAAACTGTAGTAAACAGCCCTGGAGTGTTTATGCCTGGAGTGTGGAGTTATGTTAGGTGATGTTTTCTGCACAGAACAAAATTTCAAAGAAGCCTATAGCCAAGCCAGAGGAAAAAAAAAATCACAGTCGGGTTCCCAAGGGTCTGGATAGTTCCTTGGCATAGCAGAAGGCTACAAGGGAATTCAGCGAGCACCTTGCTCCAGCACTGCCACTAGGGAAAATACCTAAAGTTTGTATTTCAAATTTGTAGATAGTCTAATTCCTTGAAGTTAAGAAATATATTACAAAGAAGCAATGTTTCAAGATGTTAAATAGCTAGCAGTAACAAGAAAAAGTAAGGGTTTTTAAACATATTTACCAWACCGTTAAAACAAGTGCTTTCTAAATTTCTTTTGAGAAAAGTGGATCGAAAGCCAAAAATTTCAAAGTGACTTATGCAGTGGTGCAGAACCCAGGAAAGCTACAAGCAGTGCATTGGCTTACAGCACATATCATCTCCAGGTGCCGTAACTGTCTTCACTGGCAGTGGTTTCTGGTAATACCAGCCTGCTTTTACAGAAGGGTTTTTAATGGATTTAATATTTAGCTTTTCTCTAGTTTCTTGATAATGCTGCTAACAGTACCTGGCCTGCCAGCTGTTCCAAGTTATTTAATCCTCTGAAGAGGAAAAGAAAGTTTCTACTACTAAGAAGTTAAACTTGGAGGACATTCTTTTCCCCATGAGGAAAAACATTTGTCCTATCTCACACAGAACATGGACTAGATGTGCTCTGCTCATACAGTTGCATTAAACTAGTAAAACATTTCTAATATAGCTTGCAGTTTATACCAGCAAAACAGCACTTGACCAGAAGAGCTTGTTTAAGTGTTCTTCCCTGTCCATCCTCCCTCACCCCCCATAAAATACTCTGTATCATTAATCATTATCATTTTGCTGCCAATATAATTACACTGGGGCTTTGTGACTGACGTAACTGTTGGCAGTCTAACCTCACCAAGCTAATCACCAACATAAGTATCTGGGAAAAAACCCTGTAAATTAGACCTTTCCTTGGCAAGCATATTAAGGAAGTCTTCATCTGGGAGTACTACAGTACTCGTTTATAACTGACTACCTCCAACAGCTGCCTTGGGCCAGCAAGGTCACAGGTCCACGAGCAGATGAGCAGCTCTAACAGCTTGCTCCCACCCAAAGAGAAAAGGTTTCCCTTTACTCCCTTGTGCCAGCTTTGGTACTCCAACATAATTTCCCCCCTGCTCACAGTCTGTCAGCCAATTCACCTTCCTAACCTGGCAAAAACAACAACAACAACAATGTTCTGCAGAACAGCTGGATCAGCTTAGAACAGGATGAGCACCAAAGTCACCCAGCCAGCACACGCAAAGAAACCTGTGGCTGGGGTTGAGAGGAGCCAAACTGTTAAGAGTTCTCTCCCTCTTGTGGAGCTGCCACCCCCCTAATTTTAAATGATATCCAGGACAAAGATTAGCTTATACTCAGACATGAGTACTTCAGTCGATCTGCAAAACCTCATCTCATCCCCAGAGCAATGAGCTCTGCCCTAGCTGATTCTGAATAACCGAACGCTCTAGCAAGCACTTCAGCCCCCCTCTGCTACCACTGTCTTCTGCTCTAGGTAACTAGACAGCAAACTTCAGAAAAAAGAAGAGTGTCCATCTGTCCAAAAATACCACACACTACAGAGTTTTAAGCTGAGAGTATTTATAAAATATTTTCCAGATGAAATCTAATACAACACATTACAGAAACTATAATTACGTTATCTTAAGTTTTTAAGTCAATAAAGACAAAGATTTTTCCTTTGGCTAATCCATCCAAGTGTAGCTACTGACACTAGCTAGCATGGATAATAAAGGGCCTGTTATTAAGTATGCCAGACTAAAGCCAGCAGCGGGCAAAAATGCGAAACAGGAAACTGTAATAGCCGAGATGGCAACCTATATGTAAGCCAGGTTTTCCGAGACATTCAGCAAGGTCAAAATTCACATTTTTCAAAATAGTATAGTTCGTCACTGCATTCACCAGATAATTAGCAGAACAGGGATGAAGACATAACCAATGTCTGTTTTATCTATCCATCTATCTCCTCAGTGATAAAAAGGCAGAAGTATCTGACGACAAGAGGAAAGACCAAGAGACTGTGTGAAGGGCGATGAAACTCTGGTCCTGAAYGCTGGAGGTTCATGGTGAGACCTCAGTAAAGCCACACAAGTTGAGTCTCTGTCTCTCTCATCTCCCTCTTCCCTCCCTGTGCAGGGAAGCACACGCTTTAGATGTGTTTGAGATTCCTGAAAGACTACACATTTGAAATTAAACCAGTTTAATCACATTATGCATTTAACAATCCCTGAAGCCATCATGTACATGTTGTCAGGTCTATGAGAAGGACTAGGTAAATTTCGCGTCTACTTTCATCGCTGTTGTGACAAGACAATAATGCTGTTGTCATACAACTGGAAAAAAAGGAGCCATCTGGACATGGTCCTGGGCAACCTAGGTGGCCATGCTTGAGCAGGGTTTGGACCAGACGACCTCCAGAGGTCCCTTCCAATCTCAACCATCCTGTGATTCTGTGAAGTTCTCAAAACAACCACCTGCTAATCATTTGAAAACAAGAATTTGGTCCACATCAGAAAAACAGTTAGTTCAGGAAAACTGGATAGAACTCTGCTTGCCTCGGCACAAATACAAAATCACATCAAATGCTACTAGATAGAGGTAGGGACCGAGCTCTATTTGCCATGCATAGGCAGAGTCACTAGAGAACTGCTTTTTAAAGTAATATGGCATTTTCACCAGGAAGTCAAACTCAATGGATTCAGTACTATTAATCAAAAATCATACAGTTCAACAGAGGACAGAAGATTTGTCCAGAATTCTACAAAGAATAGACTCTCATGAATTATTATGAAAATTTCAGTCAGATCACTTTGCTTCCCTGCTCTTGACCACTTCACCAAGTCCTATTTAAAATGGCCTGTGACCTTACTGTACTTCTTTTAATAATTTCAAATACAAACCAGGGAGAGCAGAAGGCAAAGCAGAGAAAAATATCATGAGAAATAATCCCTCTCCGAATTTTACATACCTTCTAGAATATTTTCAAAGCATCCAGAAGTCTTCTGTGTTGCCTCACTCATCCTTCCTTCACTGCTTGTACCCTGGAAGTTTGGCTTCATGTATGGCGCCGTTCCATTACAATGCAAGTCCTCGTCACTGTCACCTTGCTTCACACACAGCCCTGGTAAGAAGCTACTTTTCCACCCCTTTTTTCACTGCTTGTGAGCTACTGAAAAATTCTGATCTACAGAGGTTCCCATACCATGTTCATCACTATAGCACCAGATACCTTAAGCAACTATGACTAACCCTTGTCAYGTTCACGTACTGTTTGTCTCCCAGCCTATCCGCAAAGGCAAGATGGATTATTTTAATATACATGGAGTAAGGTCAACAGAAAAAAAAAAATCATCAGACAACTTGTAGTTGTACTACCCTGAAGAAAGTCCTCCCTAAAGTCCTCCCTAGGTTAAAATAAAACCAAACCAAAACTGCCTTCCCCGAAGCAGATTTCAGTCAGGAAACCACCACAGTGGTAAAAAATATGTCAAATTTCACAATGGAGCATTTAGATATCAAGAGAAAGACCCTTCCTCAAATAGAACTGTGTTTTATTGAGGAGCCAGTTTTAGTAACTTTTCAGGACCTGTGAGCAGAATCTACACGCCTAAGCAGGTGCTAGTGGCCTAACTTGAAAGTAACTTTCTTGTCTCATGCAACACAGCTCAGAAACCCTTGAAAAAAAGACAACTGGCCAACAGTGAGCAAAGGTGTTCTGCCAACTTTTTTGTCCTACCAAAACACTAGCAGAGTTTGTTTTGCAACATCTTGGGCGGGCTAGAAAGAAAAGAAGGACAAAGAGTTAAAAAMCAACAAACAACAAAAAAAACCAACCCACACACTTCTGCTATTCTTCAGCCTTATAATTTACAGGGACACCACAGAGAATTAAACCATCAAGTGAAACAGCAGGAGATGTCAGTTCCACACCACCTTCCACCCTCTCTCTCACACACACACACTTCCAAATTCGTCTTGGAGAAAATTTTTGAGAGCCCTCTCTCCACTGCCTCAGGAAATACAGCTAGTTACAAGCCACGTATTTTGTTCCTCAACATGTCAGCTGAATGAAAGTCCTTACTAGTAAGTTACATGTAAGACAGCAAGGACATCTGATTAATTCCTCCCGCGTCAATATTCAAATGAAACCTAACAGATACAAAGGTGAAATATATTGGTAGAATAAAGTCAAATATGCAACTCATTAACAGCATCTGACCAAACAGCAGATGTTTCCTCCTCCTATCACCCTTAGAAACACATTTAAGTGGAAGCCACAATTTGTTGCAACATGATTCTCCAGTTATTTACTTCATCTTTAACCAAAACTGATTTTATGCTTTTAAGCATTTAAGCAGCATTTAAGTATTTATATATAAATAGTTATTACATACACACACCTTGATAAATTTACAGGCTCTTCTCAACTATATATAGGTTTAGTCTACCTTTATCTGATCCAAATAATTTAATTTTCAACAGCAGTGAATGTTATTTTAGGCATTCATATGTGCACATGCATATACAGCATACCTATCAAGTGTGAATAACCCTACATACATACCAGCGTAAAAATAAGGTATCTTTAAGAGTCTCACGCCCTGGTTTCATCACACTGCGCCAGACAGAATGCTGCTATTATTGTCAATGCCTTAAAATGCTTGAAATCAGAAGTCTGAAATGACTTATAAGAAAAATATCCTCAGTAAATCAGTCTTTCATGTAAACATGGAAGAATGAGATACTAATTCCCAATATTGAACAAAGTGAGGAAGAAAAGCAAGCAAAAGTATGACCAACTATGGTCCCCACGTCCCATGCAATCTGTACATAAAGGATTCTCTGAATTCATAGAAAACTTTTTGACCTGCTACACAAGTGTCAAGTGTTAGCTCTGTGTGCACACATGCTTTTTTGCTTTTATCYACCTAGACAAGTTTTTAAACATGTACGTCAGTCTTGCAACCTCTGTAGAAGAAACTCTGTAATGCTGTAAATCCTGAAATCCAACTTCTACTCATGCACAAAATCTGTATTAAGAGGATACATTTTCAGCTTCCCCTCGAATGATACTTCTGAGTACTGAAAGAAGGTCCATCAGTCCAAGCTGGAGGGCAGACATGATTCTTACACCCATGCTGGGGACAGAAGCAAGGAGACAGTGAAAACTCTCACAATTCTGTCTATAACCACTTTAGTGTTGTACAAATTTTTTAATGGGTATCTTATTTCCAAGTTACCCAATACTGGATTGATAGTCCATAGATCACTTTGATGTGGATTGGCATTTTAATGATTTTAATGACAAAAACTTGCAAGTTAAATACTTCTGAATACCATTAAGTGCTATAATTCAGACTGTCTATACTGACTTATTCAGATAGTCTCATCTGCTGCCATGTTGGGAAGAGCGTTCCCTTTATAAGCACAGAAATATGAAATAATGCTTCAGAAATCACTGGTGAACCACATTAATGATTTGCGTACATGCCAAGTCAACGTAATAGTTGCCTTTGGATGATACTGCTTTGAACAGTGCCTAAATATAATGACTTATATAAAGGCATGTTTAAAAATAATTTGTTTTCCTCCTTGTACTCTAGACTTCGCCTGTTCATGCTACGRAAAGGGTGGGGGAAGAACAAAATGAGAAAGACTGGTGACATCTATTCTAATATCACTCTCCCAAGTGGATACCTCAATTTGAAATAAAAGTGACATATAGTCCAGAACAATTACAGAGCTACGTTAGAATGACTGAATTGTGCAAATGTCCAGAATAGCTGTACTGGTCAGGTTCCCTGCACTAGCAAGTCTAGAGGGGAAAAAAGAAGCTTCAACTCTGGATCTAAAGTGAGCTTTTACGCAGTCTCCCAAGACGCAGCACTTGCAAGAAGAATACAACTGAGTAAAGGAATCCATACTTGGAGAAAACCCTTTGTAATTTAATGACAGCTCAACCCAGCAGCGGTGTCACACACAGTACCGCTATCAGGGGGCAGCACTGCGGTCACACAGCTGCGCAACACTTCCACCGTAGCAATCCCAGTGCCACAGTACCTGATACATATCCTCCCTCCTTCCCCAAAATAAAAAAAAAAAAAAAGGACCCATCTACACAACTCAGCAGAGTTCAGTCCACTGTATACTTGACCTCACACAGTCTACTTAGAAGTAGCGTGCTCTATCTTTGTTCCTATTCGACTATGAGGCACTTCCAAAGCCAACGCATGCAGGCATAAAACTGAAGCAGGGAGAGATCCTGTACGATCTGGGTTCATTCTGGAAAATGCTTTACATTCCTTGAAATTAGCCTGTTTATTTTATGAAATGTTTGGCTTCTCTATCCTGTTAAAAAACAAAGACGCCCCCCCACTCAAATACACACAAAACCGAAAAGCTTCTGTAATGCAAATTAACATTTGTCCTCCGAGGAGGATAGGGATCTTTGTGGCAGCCATTAGCAGCCAAGAGTGTCCTTCTCCTCACCCCTGAATCCACCCTCTGCAAAGCCCTTCACAAAAGGCCCAATCTAACATTTCCTCTGGTTATTTTGAATCTTGAAGAATAGCGACATTCTAATGGAAATAGTTATACAACAGCCTGCAGAGATACAACTCTATCAATTAAAAAGTATCAATTTAAAATAACTTCTTTCCCAACCCAAGCGAAAACCGCTGTTCTAACATAAAAAGCCTCTATGCTGTTCTGAAGTTACGCCATCGTAGCTTGAGCAAAATAGCTAGAGAAGTGCAAGATGCCTGTGTAGATGAGCCTTTAAGTCACCAGCATTTCAAGCCACGCTTGCCAATTTGGTGTTTATGTTTTAAACTAGAATTTTCTGTTCAGTAAACTTCAAAGGTAAACTTTTGGAACTGCGTATCATCTTTATTAAGACTTGTATGCATTCAATTTTTTGAGACACTGCTATACACAGAAGAAAGGCCAGTGGAAGAATACTAGTCTGCAGCTACTAGAGGGAAACAAGTCGAGTTTTTATGGGCAGAACAGACCTTTCCCCACTCTGAAAGCACAACTGGGTGAGTTTGTCATCAAAACCTAAAACCAGAAATTAAAAAAAAAAAAAAACAAAAACAAAACAAACTTTAAAAAAAAACCCAAAAACATTAGCAGAATCACTTCATTAACCATAAAGCAATTTGTGAAATCTGATTTTCATTTTCACAGATTTTATGGCTCTCTCTTCAATAAGTTAGTTTCATTTATTCATCTGCATTGGCACAGCTGAAGAGAGCTCCATATCCACATTTTATAAGACACTGCACCCAAAAGCAAGCTTTATTTGCCACTCAGAAAGCACCTTAGCTAAAGCACATGCTGTTGAGATGCAACTGAACCTGGAGACTAATGGATCTCTCACCACTAGTGACCATTTATTTTCTCTGCTTTTCTTGTATCCCTCAAAATTATTTTTTTAGTTACATTTGTGACTAAAAATAAGATATGTTTCTTTCTTGGCTGGGAGAAGCTCAGGAGATGCAGTGCAGAGTTCACACCAATATGGGTATGAAGAGTTGGTTTAACCACCCATACATGCAAAACCCTCAAATCACCAAGCAGCACACTGACTAGTAGAAAGAAGAAAAAGGAGTTTTAGCAGGATTTTCCCGAAACACTTCATAGTGATTTTATCAGCAGAAACAGCAAGACCCAAGATGTTTAGTATATAATAAATGTTTTACTATCTGTGGCATGCTACTTTCTAAGCTACTTAGAGCAGAAACATGAATCTGAAGCCACAGTTGCCTTCACTAAGAAAAGTAGAGTGACCTATGCCAACCCATATTCAAAATTACAGTCTCTGTTCTAAAATAAGTTTGGTCATATAGTTCAAGATATGACTAAGATGCTCTGTCTTATACAAGAACTCAGATCTGCAGGAACATTTCAACAGGCAGTTGCAAACTTTAGTAGGATAAAAACACTAGGAAAAAAAACCCGAAAAATTAGCTTGTTYGCCTGTTGGTCCCTTTGATATCTGATAGCACAGTCTGCAGGTAAAGTCTAGCTGATTTGGAGGCTCGAGAAAGGATGTATAAAATTCAGAGATACTCACTCACAACCACTTCCCCCCACACACACCTCCAAGCTGCACATGCCTTCATCTATTTCAGTTGCTAATGACTGCAAGAAAGAGGTTAAGAGTCAACCTAAATTGGTTCAGCATTTATTCTTCACAGGGCCACAAGCTTTAATTTCAACTACTCTTTGCATAACTTAAATAATAAACACGGTGCTCTCTTTATTTGATTCTTAAACCACCCATATCTGAAGCACAATGGGACATGTCACAGACACTTGCTTTGCTGCCCTCATAATATGGTTTAATTATGATGACTGAACTAACGGGCTCACATCATAGACTTTTACAGGTTGACCCCGTGTCATCCTGATGTATCATTTTGCACCAGTTCAGTGCTGTAAATCAATTTAAGATCTCCAGCAGGTTGAAAAGGCTGGTAATGATGCTTTCTCTGCAGTCTCCGAGGACTCCACATTATACACAACTTACATTATTTATAAAGCTGAGATGATGCCTCCATTAGGCTTGTAAGACTACTCAAATGAGCTTTTATTTTACACACACAACTTGGGCTTCATAGAGCAGAACACTAGCCATATGTAATATGCAGTGCATTCATGCTTCAATTAAATAAAAAAAAGAAAAAAGAAAAAAAAAGTCACAACCCCTTCATTTTTTAAATGTTTATACCAAGCAATGAAACTCATCATTTAATCTGAATAATTTCCCAGTATTCAGAAACACAAGTAGCACTTTTATTAACCTTTGCATTGCTTTTCTTTACATTCAACTCTCTACCTTGTGTTCAAACTACAGAGGAAAAGCACACACTAAACTCATCAGCTTTCAAACATTTGATCTGATAGTTAATATTTATACAGAAACAGAAAGATCTCCACCTGTTTATTCAGTCACTTTTCTCAAATGTATTGGATCATCACATCTTCAAGGGTACACAAAAAGGCAAGTTGAACAGGACAGAGTAGGAAAAAATGTATTTGATTACATATCCATTGGTTGGTAGGGTCAAAACCGAAGCAAGGACAAATCCCTACCCTTAGGGTAACCTGATCATGCCTCAAACTGATCCTCTCTGGTAGCTGTGGAAGGCTTCTGGATCACCCAAATCAAGGGAAATTTCTCCCAAGCGTCTACTTACAGTCTGAAGTAAACTGCAAGATTTCATCCCTAAGACCAGAGCAAGAATTTCAAAAAGGGCTAGATAGCTTTCATTTTCATACTGATGCTCTTCCAGTCACAGTAAAGAAGCGAGCACTCAAAACTTGCACTAAAATCCAATGAGAACCTCTAAAAAGCTTCATAGCACAGCTCTACAGTTCAATGGGAAAATGAGTATTAATCAGCTGCAACTAACAAACTCAATCTCCCATAATTCAGCAGAGTAATTACTGACAAGTAAAGAAAAAAATTAAGTCAACATTAACACCTCAGGTTCCCTTACATGATTTGCTCCTATTGTTTGACAGGACAAGGTGCAGACAGTTAGCYACATGAAGACTAGCAGAATTAGAGACACACGCCTGCAAAGAAAAGTGGTCTCTGTGGGCTGGGATAGCTTCAGTCTTTAGTCTTATTCTTGAGTGCTACTTAAAAACACATACAACTATTAGGGGAAAAAAATTAAACAAAGTTTTCTCTTTTTGAGTTCTCCTCTGTGTGCAAAAGAGATTTGAACCATCAGCTATGACATGTTTGAAATACAGCTTTTTCCTAAGCATGTTAGTTTCAAGATGCCGTATCTTTAAACACTGACATCCATTAAACACTGACATGTTTCATGCAGTGATCTTTTCCATTTGCTTGTATGTGAAATACACATCTACTTTTACTCCTCCCCACCTGGATCTAACAATACTTCTCCTTCCCCAAATAAAACTGTTACCTTTTTTACATGCAGTGAGCATCATTTTTTCCTAAAATACACCAAAATAATTCGGAATAAGCTCTAATTATTCAGATACCGTAAAAGCAAACTGTAAGGTCAGACCACATATCTTCTTCAGATTGATCTACTAACAAAAGAGCAAGCACAGCAACGCTTCCTCAGTCAGAGCTCCCACTGACTTCAGTTCATAAAAAAAAAAAAAAGTCAGGATTTGGCCCAGATCCTTTCGAATGCATGACTGAATATTTCCACACCAGTAAATTTTAATAAGCTTTAAAGATCTATATTCAGGATAAGATTATTTGGCTGTAGAGCCCGAGTATATGAAGAAACTACACTGAGGAGGGGAAAAATCTCATGCATCCAAACCTTCTAACAGGGAGGAGAAAAAAAAAATTAAGTGAACTTTCCTTGACCTCTAAGCTAAGATTTGTCATTAAAGGAGAAAAAAGAAAGAAAGGGGAAAAAAAAAAAAAAAAAAAAAGGAGGGGAAGGGGGCTGCGGAAAGAAAGGAAGCGGGGGGGAAAAGCCATTAAACGGACAGGGATACGGACCGGCCGAGGCAGGAGGCGAAAGGCTTTTCCCCCGCAAAAACAAAGGAGGGCACTTGCCCCGTCTGGCCGGGGCTCCGCCGCGTCCCCCCGCGGGGCGCACAATGGGGCCGGGGCCGGGCGGCGGCTGCGGCGCAGCCCCGCGGCCCCGGCACAGGGTTCGCCGAGGCGGAGGGCGGCTTCCCGGCGGGGAAGGGCTCTCCCTCCCGCCGGGCCCGACGCGGCACCTACCCACAAACTTCGAGCCGGGAGCGGCCGGCGGGGAAGCGGCCCCGGGTCTCCCCCGGGCTGCCGGAGGGACGCCATCATGCCGGGGAGGAGAGGAGGAGAGCAGAGCTGCCCTCCCTTCGCGGCGCGGAGGAGCCGCTCCCCCCGGCCCGGTCCGGCGCGGGGCCCCCGCACCCTGCCCCGGAGCCGGGGACCAGCCGGGGGGGGGGGGGGGAAGGAGGGAGGAGGAGGAGGAGGAGGAGGGCGGCGCAGGCACGGCCGCCCGGCGGGGGCAGCGGGGAGAGGCGAGGGGACGCGAAGTTGTTACCGGCTGCCGGGCGGTGAGGGGGGCCGGGGCAGCCGGGGGCTCCGCAGCGCCGGCGGGCAGCCCCGCGCTCGCGCTGCCTCCGCGCCTGGATTGATCTGGTCTGGCTGGCGTCAGGCAGTCGGAGCCGCCCAGCCGCCGCTCGCCCCGCTGCCAGCGCGCTGCTCACCGACACACGCGCGCACACACACACACACACGCGCACACACACACACACGCACTCACGCACCGGCCCGGCAAGGGATCCTCTCCAAATTACCGCCCCCGCCGCGCGCGGCTGGGGCCGCCGGGCCCCGCTAGGAGCGCTGCGCCCGCCGCCGGCAAGCGGCCGCCCCGCGGGCGCGGCAGCGGCGCTGCCCTGGGAGCGGGAGCGCGGTGAGAGCTTGGGTGGCTTTATCCACCCCCCGTCCCGGTGTCCTAGCCCCAAGGGCCCAGCCTCGGCCACGTTTGCTCGGCGGCCCTCGGGGCCGGCGGAGGTGTAAAAGGCGCTTGTGTACCTGCTGGAGCGCGGCTGAGATGCTCCGGCAGCTGGGGCTTTAAGGAGAGCTCCAAATACTGTGAGACTTGCAATTAAAGTTAATTCCTTTAACACTCTGATTGGACTGGATTTCATCCTGCCTCTTGCTTGCCGGTGATTCAGTCCTTGACTTAGTCTATTCTTAATATTGAAGTAATTGCTAATATAATAATACCTTCCAATAACAGACCACTCTTTATCCCCAGGTACTGTACATGTGGACCTCATCCTGGCCATAGGTACTGTTGCAGTTACTCCTAATTTATGCAAGTAAACCTATTAAAGTGCATGAGGCTTCTTGTGCAATCAGATATATAGTAATGAAGTCTCACCCCTATGGCCGTCTGAAATGAGCTTGAACTCTATTTGAATCGGCAAGTGTCTGCTTGGAAGTGGATCTAGCTGAAAGTTTGCAGCCCACTTGAGGAACGGTAAGTCTCTCTTGCCTACTATGTTTACAGGAATCTTTATGGTACTCAGATGAGCGTAGCGCAAGTAGGACTGAACTGAAACTGATTCTTTAACAAATACTTTGGCTTTTACCCAGTCATCATTCCTGGAAGGAGATATGAAGTAACAAGCGCAAGATGTTTCTACATGGCAAAATATTACGATACACCTCTGCTGGCATAATTACATCTCTATACTTATGCCAGTAAATTTTCACGTGTATATGAAGTTCTAGGTATGGTATTAACCTCATTTTAAAACCCAGCAAAACTGAGGCCCAGAGAAGCTAAGGCCCTGAGAGTTTTACCATAGGAACAGTAGTCCTGGACTTACCCACCTGCCCACCCAGGTGCATTACGAGTCTGAAGACACAGAACTGGAATGGCTTGCCCAAGGTCACAGAAGGAGCATGACAGCAGCAGTAAAAGATACACAGTTTTATGGCTGTGAGGTTATCGGCACTTCTTTCTAACTTCATAATCTAAAATTCATCCATTTCTTTGTCACATAAATACTACATAAATTGCAAACAGGTAAATTGTACTACGTTGTTAGGTAGCATGCTACAACAGAAGCGTAGTGAGGAACTCCTACACAGAATGATGCCATAATATTGATGGGGGAAGCCTGGAATAAAATTAGTATTTTACTGCTTAAGTTTTGAACCTTAAATGATTCAAGATGAGTGAACTTTGGTAATCAGCTTTAACTTGTATTTTGTGGTTGTACTGTTCGCAATTACAGTTAACAAGTAAACTTTTTACGTGCAATCACRCACAGATACAGTGCAGCACTGGGCTGCAGATGTAACTGGTAAAGGTTTATCTCAAGACAAACTAAAATGTCTTTAAATTTTGTCAGCGTAATGAAGATATTTGCAAGCAAGGTACAGAAGAAACATGAGACTGCTACTGGGTTTTGTACTGTGGTAGTGCTTAAATCAGGGCCAAGTGTCCTGGGTCAAGAGTGGTGCATGAAGCAGTAGTATCTGCCCCAAGAGCCTGGCAGTCTTGGTGATCCAGTCTCACGCAGAGAAATACATGGAAAAGGCCTCACATGTGCCCGAGCTCTGCTCTGCTCAGCTCTGCTCTGCTCTGCTCTGCTCTGCTCTGCAGGCTGACTTGCCAGGATTGGGGCAGGCGGCAAGCTCCATCCGCTGGATCCTCGTTGCTCAAGTATCTATTCAGTGCATGATTCACACTAAACAGATATGACAAGAAGATAATTAGGGAAGCACTGCAGTTTGTCAGGTGTCTTGTTAGAACCACGTTTTTACTGCTTTTGTTGTTGTTAGGGTTGACTGGTTGGTTCACTTTGGCATGAAAGAATTAAATTATTTTCTACTTACATTGAGGCTTGGGGAGGATCACATTAATATGCTCCTTTACCTAAAAATGGCTATAAAACAGCCTAGTATGGCCTTTTGCTGATGTTTAATAACCAGAACGGTTGTTCTGGAGAGATCTGGTTAGAACTGGCTTCAGACAGATCAGTTGTGTGAGAAGACCAGAGGGCAAGCGGAAACAGCGTGCCATGGTCAAATCTGCCACGAGGCTTCCCTGGCCGGGCTGTTTTGGTACACAGCCGAGTCAAAACTTCAAGTCTGCCACCCACTTTAGGACATTCAACTCATAGGTAACTGTCCAAATCCATTACTCTGTGTGTGAGTAGTATCAGCAGTGTCTTACTTGTACATTCACCACTTCTAACTCCATCGGCTACTTTTAATATACCCTAATTAAACATCATTAGCATCTGCCTAGTTTTTCTGAATAACATGAGGAAACTGAAAAAAGGAGAGCAGAGGGGCACTGGGTATCTAGCTTGATGCTACTCCTACAAGTGTTCCTCCTCTGCATTGGACTGAATAACTGTGCTATCTCAAGAGGTGACAAAGAACTTTATTTTTTTCTTTTTACTGTGCAACTACATGATCATTCAGACTGGTGCAAGGAAAACAGGCCGTGAGGCTGAGGCAATGAAGAAAGAGAAGAACCATCCCTTCTGTAAACAGCCTGACTTTTCATCAGATTAGGTGTACAATCCAATGACACCATCAGTCATAAGGCCTGTGAACCTGAATTTTAATGGAGTTGGGGCACTTAACGCAGATAAACTTCTAATAAGATTCTCAAAGGAAACTTTAATCTCATAGACACTTTTTAACATCTCACCAAGCACCTGCCTAATCACCTTTAAAATCTGTGTCTCAGAAACAGCTTATCAGAAGGCAGAGTGCTGAAAGATATTCATTATGCTGCATATTTTATACTATTATATTATGTAACAAATATTTAAGAAATACTACTACTAATACTGCTACTACTACTATTAGCTTTCAATCTTCCTCTAAAATCAGAGTTTATATGCAGATTATGATTTAGTATTTCTTGTTAACCTCAGCCAGGCTTCATCTGGCTTATTCAAGAGATTCCAGGGATAGAGAGTGCCTTCTGGAGACAGTTTAGCTCCAAACTCAGTAACTTTGCTTCACCTTTATGTATACCAGGTTTCTGCCAGAAAGTAGAGTTTCATGGATAATTAAATTGTATCAAACACATAACTTATTATTTACATTAAAATCACTGGAGTAATTTTCTTTTTAGCCATTCCAGTGTTGCCCTAGCGTGGGAAAATACCAACAGTATTTTCAGAGAGAAGAGGCAGTTCTGTCAAGAAGAATAATAGCTTTCTAAGGATACTTGATTTCATTATTTCCTTCTTTCCTGGGCTGGCTGGTAAAATTTATCAACCCCTTCATGGCTTGTCTGCTTCTTCTTCGAATAGGTGAGGTATTAAACAAGCCTCCTACCTCAGCATTATTAAAATAGGATACGCAGACTGTTTAGCAGCTATACAAATCTGTTTGGGAAAGATGCCTCAGGCAGAAGACAGCATGCCTTGGAGAAGGTAAGGAGTATTTTTAGGAGGTCATCATAACTGTGCAGAGCTGCATATGGTTTTCCAAACCCATCTGGATACAAGGACCAGTCTAGCCACATAGCACAGAGTTCATAAGCTCATTTCCGCTGTTGAGGAAGGCACTCGGGTCTGAGCTAGTTCGAATACTTCAGTCCTGCACCACAGCAGAAGTGGTACGGTGGCATGGGCTGACTGAACTGTGGCCTCCGGAGGCAGACTGAACGGGGCAGCAAAATGATAGCAGCAGCAGCAGCAGAGCTGCCCACCCGACAGCCTGTCCCCATTAAAGAGGGCCCAGTCCGCCCTCTTTACTGCCCACCTGCGCTGCCGAGTGCTCTGCTGGCAGCTGTGGGCAGCTGGGGTAAAGGGGCTGTCAGGGCTGCTCTCCTTCCCCTCCACCTCCCTCCCTTCCAACTCCCCTCCTCCCCAGCAGCAGGAAGGCAGCAGCCTCAGCAGCCCCAAGCACCTGCCCAAGGCTGACTGAATGGGGCTGAGCACAGAGGCCCATCACCAGCACTTTAATGGGGACGCAGAATTATCGGGGTGGTGGTACCTTGAGCTGTTTAAGGAGGCTGGTGCTTGGGGGAACTGTTCTGGTGCCATCCTCACAAAAGTGATTTCTGCATCCCCCGATGGAAGCCAAAGCAAGCTGTTTTATGCCAGAAGTTGATCTGTCCTCGTCCTTGAGTGCCAAGATTCAATTTTCCCTCGCTGAAGAGAAGCTTTGAGCTGGCACTGTGTAGGCTACACACAAAGACGAACTAAGTTGTGAAAGGCCTTGAAGACAGAAGTTGTGACATGAGGGCTCTCTATACTCCTGCTTTGGTGTTTCCGGCCATTTTCTAGAATGAACCCGTCATGAGCTTGTCTCTCTAGAGTCAAATGTCTACTTGGGACCTGCCTTAGCTTCCTGACTCACTCTCATATGCAAAAGAACAAAGAACCCATTTCACTTTTGGAAGTTCTTCCTGAACTGGCCCACCATGATTAAGTGGGATTTATATAGAATAAATTGGGAACTGATAATTTTACAAGGTTATTACATGTATTTCCCTCTGTTACATTAAATAAGACTTCTGCTGTAAATCTATCTGCAGATGCCAGAAAAGTCTTTGATCAGATTGAGTAGTCGTTCGTCTTTTCCACCCTTGAGATGATGGGATTCAGACCAAATTTCATTACTTTCCTAAGATTAATGTACCCAGGTAAAGCTGCCAAGATCTTTATTAAAAGTTATGAATCCAAAAGGTTTGGGCCGAAACAAAGTACTAAGCAGGGCACTCCCTTATCTCCTTTATTGGTTGTTTTCTCTATAGACTCTGATGTAAGGACTTTGCTCCAGCAATATTACATTGCTGGTAAAGAAGGGAGGTTGCACTCTGTTCTGACGGCTAATCACATGCTGCCACGAAGCACAGTATTCCTGCCCGCTGTACTGCAGCAGTATTGTACTTTCTAGAGAATGAAATTCTCCCTTTGGATCTTGCCTGCGTCCATGTAGACGCTTTTGAAGGTAGTTTCGCTTTCTCCTGGCTATCACCTCAGTAAGAGATAATGGACTCCATGTAGCCAAACATTATTGGTTCTTTTAAAATTAAATTTCTCTTCAGTCACTCAACGTAAAAAGATTTACATAACTGGAATAACCTAGCTCTATTACTGGTTTCTTGGAAGACACYGCTAAGATTAATCTTATCTCCCCTTTTAATTACTGTTTTCAAGTTCTTACAGTCCTTGTCCCAGTTACATCTTGTTGCAAAAACCACCAGAGAATGATATATTAAAATTTACACAGACAGGTGGCAGATACAAAATTAAAGCTAATAACTCTATGAGAAAAGAAATCAAAGGTGGTTTGGCAATCCTGAGCTCTTCCTACTTGGTCACTCGGTTGCACTGGCTGTACAACCAGCGCACTAATGACTGGTGCCGTGCGAGTGGCTGTGTGTCACAGCTTGCTGCGCAGGGCTAGGGAGTGCCACGGTCGTGCAGTTGCACTAGCCTCCACGGGCTAAAGAGGCCTTGGGGTAGAACTGGATTGCAGCGATGAATGAAAGCTGGGCAAACCATGGTAATTGTCTGGACACAGGGCTCTATCTCCTTCTTTATACCCGAAGAGGAGACAACTATATTACACCATTGGAAGACTAACACAATCACACATCTAAATGCATCCCTTTACTTCCACATTTTGATGATATTTTGTGACAAAATACTCAGTCCATTTTATATAATGATTAAAAACATAAAAGAAAAAGGCACCATGTCTTATTTTTATTCCCCATATAAATGGTACTTATCTTGAGTAATTTAGAAACCTCTTTTCAGTTTTTCTAAACTGATGCAAGTCTAAGTCATGTTGCCCGAGTTCAGTGTCAGTCTTGGCTGCGTAAGCCAGCAGTAAAGCAGTCCCACCCTTCCTCCTCCACAACGGCTGCTCATCCCTAACCCCATGTCACCCACCTCCTTTGTGCTGGCACAGTTGTTGGTGCAGCTGTGCACTGAACAGGCGTAGGGAACTGATCTGGCTGGGGAAAACAAATGTTTCAGGGGCCAAGCTCATTTTTAGTTTGGATCGGTTCCCTGATGCGGTTCATCGTGTGGTTGTCCAAATCCTTGTGCTGATCCTGTGCAGGGGCAGGACTAAGGTGGGAGAAAGGGCAAAACTTATCTTTTTTGATAGTGTTGTTGGCTTCAGCCAGTTTAAAGTGGTTATGAAACTGTGGTAGACTTAGTGAGCTTTTTTTTAACCAAGGAAAAATACTTTCATTTTGAGCACAACTGCAAACATGGTTTTAGAAGAACTACACTAAGCACAGGAGCAGGGCTCACTGGTGAATAACAGAAAGCTAGGAGAAAGCATGATAGGACTGAGGAATTAAGTGAGCTGGTGTGATCACTGCATATTAGAAAAGGCAGCTGTTGGATACTGCATTATATGGTAAAAAGCAAAAAAACCTGTTGCCCTTCTGCTGTTCATGAACAAACAGAGGCCAAAGAATCGCAAGGATCCCAACAGAAGTTATCAATTGACACTTCAAAAGGCAGAATTGTGCTCAGCTGGCTTAAAGAAGCCGATACCTGGGCACCAGGGTATGCCTGCATTCCCATGTTTTTTTCTTTCCTGTATTCTTCAATTCCAGAGTTTTCCTTTGCTCAAGGTGTGGAAGAAACTGAACTCTGGAGAGTAAGTAAATCAGTATTTAATTAGTCATCCCAAGGCAATGGGTTCTTAGTGAGTTCTCAATAACAGATAGCCCTGACAATAAATGTATATGTATTGTATTAGTTTCTGTTTGCACTTTCAGGAGGAAATTACCTTGTAGGTTTCAAACATTCTGGCAGTCACACAATGTGTTGAAAAAGGTTGCCCACGTGACAAGAGCATTTAGACCAATTTTAAACTCCACTATTTTCTTCTTGATCAAAAATAGCCACATTTTTGACAAACAAGTTTGAGCAGCCTTAAAAGCAACCCCTTCTACACTTAATATACTATTGCACAAATCACATCTGTAAATCCTCAGTATAAGTAAAAATTGCAGAAAAAAAAAATTAAGTTAAACACTTCAAAGTTGCGACCAATCAAAATTAGTGTTGCTGGTATAATCTTAGTTAAGTGTTCAGTTTGGGTGCATCTTTGTACCTGTCTTTAATTGCGTACTCATATATATTCCTTCCTAAAGACCCCTGTCTCAGTGAACAGAACAAATAGTGGTCAAATAATGGAGAGTGATTTTGTTTTCTCTCCAGGTCCATGCTGCAGCTAGCCATTATGAAAACTGTTTTTGCAATATTTAGTTGCAAAACTGAGACTTAACTGAGGGTGGCTTACAGCTCATAGCTCATCTCTTGACATAAAATTCATCTTTCCTTTCCCTGCCAAATTTCATCTCTCTTCCTGAGTGGACAGGAGCACTAGAGCCTCTCAAAAAAAAATTTGACTCATATTTTCAGCCCTGGAAAATCGATTAGTTAGTCTTTATCCTGTTTTCAGAAATACTTGAACTGTTTCGCTGACATTTTCTACACATACTCTGCCTGAAGGACACACCGAGGACAATTAATGTTTGATGATGTTCTAAACACATAAAATCAATATAGTCTCAATGTGGGAAGTACTGGGCAACCTGAATTACAAGTGATGATCTCAGTCCACTAATAATATAGTTTAAAGGACCAAAGCTTATCCAGAGATTCTGCTGTTGTTGCAGGTGTTAGAGAGAAGGGAAAGGACTACATGGCTTACCAACACTTAGAAAAACAGTTTTCTAAATACCACAGTCAATGGCTCTTTAAAATGGGGGGAGGGGGGGAACCCAATGCAAAATTAAGGCACCCATTTGCCTCTTCAGATAATTAGGTATAAAGTAGTTTTCAGTGTAAAGTATTTTATCTGGACGTCTAAAAGTATCATCTTTACAGACAAGGATCAAATGTTCAGTATGGACATCACCACAGAAGGGCCCCAGAAAACTGCAAATAGCAAGAGACAGCAATGCTGCCTTACTCTAGATGAAAACCTGCAATCTGAAAGTGGCCTTACAGTCAATGCATAGTTGGTCCAGCTTCTGCAAAGTCCAGTCGCACAGTAAGTGAACCCTACAGCTTGGAGCTGCTCATGTGCCTAAGGCCTTCAGCACCTAGAAGACAGCACTGATAGACTATATCACCCTGGTTAAGCAAAGCATACACTTGTCAGAGAGCGACCAGATGGAGGAGTACAACAATTTATGGCCTGCAGTTAGACGGGCTTGCACTGTGATCTCATCAAATCTTGAACAAAATAGGTCAAGCTTGGTCAGTGCTCAGATGAGATACACTCTAGGGAAAACACAGCTACTGTAAGAAACAGTTTAGGATTCGGATTTAGGATTCAGCTGACAAAACTGCAAAGGCACTGTCCCAGTTTTAGGCTAGATTGCCAGATGTCTGAGGTACCCAAAACAGGTCCCTGGTCTGTCATGTAGAAGGGGCACTGTACTGCTGGAACCATATTTCTCATTTTTCAGATGAGAAATAAAATTACAGTCATGCCTTGTGATTAATTAAATAAATCATTCTTGTCTTTGCTTGTGGACAGGGCATTTTCAGAGGCAACATAAATGGAGAAAGAGAGCTTGTTTGGTTTCTATGATCCTGGTACAACCTGCTAGCCCTCTCTCTGCAAAATCCCATTTTAAAGCTTTTCAATACTAGGGCACCAAAAGGAAGAAATTTAAATTCCTTTAAGACTGCAAACATCATGAGAACTTTCTAGCAAGACATATGCAAAATAAAGCAAATTAAATAATCGATCGCTTTACGGATACATTCCTTTTCCTTTACATTCACATTTCCCATCCATTCAGACTCCCACTTCCCAACCTTTACCTCAACTCATTTCCCCAGATGCTGTTCTAATGTGGTTTCATCCTTATGTTGTTTTTAAGCTCCTTGGTTCAAATCCTGTGTCTTTTTCTTTGCCTGCAAAACACAGTATGCATGGAGAATTTTATGTGTAACTGTCATGCTCCAAAAAAACATGCAAATTTTTATCTCCAAATAATTGAAGACAATGACAACTATGCTTCTTGGGAAATTAAGTAGTCAGAATGTAACTAATCAAACTGAAATTTAGCCAGGACACCGAAATGAGACCACTGGCTCAAGAGGAATGTCCTCATGAGGATACTGGTAATTGCAAGTGGTCAGGACTCTGCTCTCCTATCTCCCTCACAGTATAACACCTCCTGCATGCTGTGTGGTGCAGCATGCTGCAGAGTGAATGCTAAAGCCAAAATGCATTTATCAACTTCGCATTCTGTGTATGATTGTATTGCTCAGATGTATCAGTCTATCAGTCTAAAAGAATTAATTTCTAGATTTTTTAGGCTAAAAAGCATCCACATATTATGTGCTTTGTTTTGATTTTTGTTTTTCTTTGCCTTATGGTCATTCATCTTTGACGAAAGTGAATCAGAGCAGCAATGCCTGCCTTATCGTTGATTTGTGGTGTATAATCATGTTAAAGACAGATCACTGGTCTCCTCCTTACTACAGTGCCATTTATAACAGACAATTATCCCTGCATGGTGCAGTTGTCATGATCTAGTGATTGTAAATGCTTGTTATCAGTGCGGAGCCAGCTAAATGCTGTGTGTTTCTCTTTAAAGCTGATTTGATTCCAGAGCTGTCTATCATCCTTGAAGTTTTCTCTAGTGCGGCTCAGTTCTCAATCTACACACAAGTGAGGTCCTTTTGATGTGAAGCGTGTGGGGCAGAATCTGCGTACTGCTCCCACCTACGCCAGGCAAGGACTATAGTCCAGAAAAAAGAACAGCAGCGTGTCTACACTGGGAAATCTCCAGCCATTGCACTGTGTTGAAAGGAAGCCCTACTAATGGCAGTGACAATGTGCAAATGCCAAAATAAAGGGCAAGGGGGGGGTTGAATACAGTGGCATTGTCTACAAAAAGGAAATGTACCAAAACACTCTAGCTGGTTTTAAAATTAGCTGGAGAAGATGCAAAGAGGTCTAAGTCTTAATGACCTCAGTTCTACAATATGCCACTAATTAGCTCTACGATGAATAACTGGGAACAAAATAAGGAGTGACAGACTAGGTCAGCCAGTGGTTTGCCAAGCCCTTGTCTTGTCTTTCCTACTGGGGCCTGTATGTGATGATTTTTGATTGTGCCTACACTACCTTTTAATAGTAATCAGGCGTGGAATTGCATTGTCTTATACACTATACAAACATACACCAAAATACTGCACTTGCTCTTCGATCCTGTAAAGCATGGGAAGAGCAGCTCCTCTCCAGCTGATACTTGTGCAGCTCCTTCTGGTGGGCATCCACATGCCTTCATTTTTTCTCTGCCGACCTTCTCCCTGCCTCCTGCTGTCCTAACCCAGTAATCCCCACATTTGTTTCTCCTCTGCCTCTTTCTGCAGCTTACATTGTGCCTATGCTCTATGATTATTTTTCTCCTCCGTGTATTTACCTCCCTGGTCTCACTCCTAACATTTTGTTCTCTCTCTCCCTCCTTCCCACATAATGAAGATCTCATTAATTGTTTCAAAGGATTATCTTATTTACCCCATTTACATTTTAAATGTGTAAAAAACTGAAAATGCAATGGTTTTGAGTTCCCTATTCCTCTACTGAACAAGGAAAATGGAACCTTAATCTATCAATACACTGCCTGTGTGTTGAGCGTGCTGGAGGACCCAAAATACCTGGTGGGGGATGCCCACTCTACCCTGGTGGATCTTGCCAGAAGCAGATAACCATCAGAGTGCAGCAGTAATGCTCTGCTCACACCCCTTCGACACTACTGGTGAGAAACAGAAATGGCTGAAAGTAGCCTTAAGCCTGTTAGTAAACCTACTGCTCCTGAGAGCAGCAGTCCAGTCCCTTGTAGAACTTCAACAGCATGCATGTCAAGAGGCAAAGAACATCCTCCTCTGCATTTTTTTTCTGCAAGTTAACTATTTCTTTTTAGAGCAATACACATATATACTGCTTGGTGAAGAAAGATTTCTGGAAGCCTTGAATATTGTATCACTCCCAAATGCCTCACTCCTCCTTAAAATCCATCAGGCTTCCTCAGACCCCATAGGATCTGTACTTTGAGGATTCCTGGACATGTTACACATTTCTGCATCCAGAGCAATTGCATAGACCCCCAATTCAACTTAACATATATCATAAGCAGCCAGTTAACACTGAGAAACCGCTCTGAAACACTATCAGTTTGCTGAAAAGACTGTTGCATACAGCTCCCACAGTGCCAAGCTATCCGGAATCATTTTGTATTTTTCTTGCTAGGATTTGCCATTTGAGTGTGTCTTGGAGGGGTGTGTGTCTTTTTTTCCTTTTAAAACTCATCAGCCCAGTGGCTACCAAGAACACGAATGCCGCAAAAAGGATATTAGAAGCGCTATACGTTATTACATCACCGGGGATCTGGCAAATGTTAGATCAATGTCCTTACATTAATAAAATGGATGGCTAAACATCACAGATCTAGACCACTCCACCAACATATATTATCAAGGTATACAAGCTATCAAGAAGAAAGTACCCTGCAGGTATGCAGGTGTTGCTTATGCAGGGGTGGGGCACAGCTCAGCAACAACATTTAGAAAAGGAGGCCGAGGCTTTTAAAGGGACCATGCTCCTCTTACCAGTAAAACAACAAAACCCATTAGTTAATAAGTCAATTTTTTTTCATTAAAGGCTTGCCATAAGTAGGAATGCTGTAGTTCTCTTCATATCATTAGTCTTTATTTCACTCATGATAAGTACTTTAATCACCAGCTACACATTTACCACGCAGTGGGTAGCGAGGAGGACTTCAGCCCTTTCATCTGGCTGGGCCAGCGGAGCGTGCATTACATAGCTTCCCTCCCATCCCCGTTTAGATTAGCGCTGTGTTCCCCCCCCTCACATTTTATTAATGGTTAGAATAAATGGCAGCTTAATTCTCACCTATTGGTCATGCATACAGAGGCACACATGCAGCAAACACCTTGATGACAGAACTTTCCTCCTCTTTATTGTAAGGAAAGTGATGTTAACCTTCTAGCATTAACATGTATGAAAGTAGACTCGGTTATGCACTGTTAACCAGCAGATCTTGTGAACCCAGAGCCTTGCTTTCAGCAAGACAGACATGATAAAATCTTTCCTCTTTCTTCAATAACATGACTAATAAATGTAGAAATTCCCTTGTCCTCTCTCCCTTTGCCAATATCTGTCTTATCTCCGGTTCTTCCTTAGACATAATTTCAAACATGAAAGACATGTCTATACTACGAACAGGCAACCTTAATTCTGGCATGAGATCCATGGCACATTGCAGTTTAGTGCTAGAGAGCTGAAGCTTAAGATCTGGCATCTACAAAACACGGTAACTGGAATTTCTGCTGCTGACTCTCTGCTTGCCTAGTGAGATACTGCGCCTGGAGTTAGCATGCTCTATCTTGTGAAGGCAACATCAGGCTCCACTTCAGATTTCTTTCCAAAGCAGGTGCATAGCTCAAAAAACATGGCAAGCGTTTATGAAATGGGTTCGCCATTAAACACTATATCCAACAAGTAAGGGGGACCATCCTGAAGCCTTCCTGGAATTTTGGCAGCATTTCTGAGAGATCATCTGCAAATTACTAGAGATGGGTATTACATGTATGCTGTAGGCAATAAATAAGAGTGGTCTTAAGGGGCAGTGTATATTGACAAGGTAACACCTCTAAGAATAGAATACAACCACTGGCATAAGCAGTAGAGAGACACTAATAAAACTGAGGAGGACCTAGGGAGTGTCTTAAAAGTATATCTAACAGCAAAAATACTAGTTTAAACAACAAAGTCCAATGAATGCAAAAGGCTACAACCGTACTAAACCCACTCGGTTAACTTGCTAGTTTATTGTATCCAAAGATCACAGTAACTATACCTTAACTTGAGGACCCAGAATACTCCCAAACTCCTGGATGTGCATCCCAGCTACGTTTCAGCCTCGTATCAGACTGAGACATACGCATTCGTCAGGCTCCCACTTTGTCTTTCACTACAGGGAGAGAAAACAGGCACGTTGGCTGAGAGGGAACCATGGCATGCTTTGTCCAGGCCCCTGGTCTAGAAGGCTGGGAGTCCAAGAGCACGATTGTCATTCAAGCCATTTTTACTTTAGCAACTTTTATTTACAATTTGCTCAACACCACATGACAGCTTTCTATCAAGGGAATATTTAAAAGTTTAGCTAACTAAGGTTGGTGTTTCTTAAGATCTGACTCTAATTCAGTGGGAATCAATGGGAATTGTTCCAGTGACTTTTATAGAAGCCAGATCCTTTAGAATTGCTGGATATCTCAATTTTAGAGCTATGCTATCTTTTTTCAAGATAACTTAGAGCTTTCTCAGCGGTGAAATTTTTCATTTCAAAAAAAGTAAATACTTTGGTGTAAACCAAAATAACCATACTCCCTGAATTATAAAAGATAACAGTCTACTCTTATTTTGCTCCCAGATCTGAATTTTGCAAAAGCATGCTTTTTTTTTGTTGTTTTCTGAGACCATATGTTTTTCCTATGACTTTTTCTTTTTATTTCCAGTGCAAGTGGCTACAAGGAAAAAAAAATCCTCTTGTGCTGCCTTATATGCAAACACTGAACCTTTGTGCATATGGAGGAAAACCTGCAGGCAAAATTGGTAAGTAGCAGAAATAAAATAGCTGTTTCCAAAACCAGGCATGAACACCACAATACTGTGTGTTGTGACACAAGTCATAGAATCATAGAATCACAGAATGGTTTGGGTTGGAGGGGACCTTTAAAGGTCATCTAGTCCAATCCCCCTGCAATAAGCGGGGACATCTTCAACTAGGTCAGGTTGCTCAGAGCCCCATCCAACCTGACCTTGAATGTTTCCAGGGGTGGGGCATCTACCACCTCTCTGGGCAACCTGCTCCAGTGCTTCACCACCCTCAGCATAAAAAATGTCTTCCTTATATCTAGTCTGAGTCTACCCTCTTTTAGTTTAAAACCATTCCCCCTTGTCCTGTTGCAACAGGCCCTGCTAAAAAGTCTGTCCCCAGTCATGATCATGGGCCAATACTGAGATTCTCCAGTGAGGAACCTGGTATTTCTATAGCATGTGAGGGAAGAGTTAGGACATATGTTACACAGACAGGTGTTTTTCTCAAGGCATAATTCATTTCTATGAAATAATACCAAGTACCATTCTTAGCCTGCTTCAATAGGTTATGACATTTCTTTTGCAATTCTTTTCCGAATCAATTCCTTTCCACATAATTCCCCTTGCTCTACTCCCAGAGTCAATAAGATCATTTGCTGGGATACTGTCCTAATGTGATAGATTCATTTGGCATTGGACAATGTGTATGTGGGGCAATCTTTTGTAGGTATATCTAAACAACGTATTTTGTACAGATGACAATTTGCTCCTACTCATGCTCCGAGCTGACCTGAAGCCCTTCAGCTTCATTAGCATGGTGCTGAGCTGAAACTAGTAAGAATGGCTAAAAGTGCCAAGTTAGGGCAGCTCTATAACTTTGTTGGCTGGTTGATAGCAAAAAGGCATATGCCTGCAATGTACCATGCTGTGTTTGAAGCCTTCCCATTGAAGGCCAGCTGCTTGTTCTTTTTCAACATCCACTGATGTTTGAAAAAAGTGGAAAGACTCCTACTAAACTCAGAGGGATGCCAGAAAAGTCTTTAAGACTTCTGAATGACCTTCGCTAACCTAGAATCTTTAAAAATATACTTTAAAAAACTAAAACTAATGTTCTCCTTTATGGGAAAGGCAGTTGTCCAAGCTAAAAGAGGTCAGTTTATAGTTTAAAAATAGCTTTTAAAACTGCGTGGTTACCCAAACCACCTCAAATTTTAAAGCATTAGGCAACCATGTTACCCTACCATGAATGACCACTAGCTAATGCCAATTGACTATAAAGCAGCACTTTATTTTGTACTATCTGTTTATATTATACAGAGTTCAACTTGTGGTTCTGCCAAACCTGGGGTCATAGCAGAGTGGGAATTTGGTAAGAGTTTTAGACAGATCAAAGGGAGGGGAAAAAAAGACATGAACCTTCAGAATTTGGCCTGTGACAAAAGCAAACTAGAACTTTTTTCTGTTGATTGTGTTGCCCTTCTGAGCAGAAATAACAAGATGAAGTTAGAAAAGAAACTGTTTTTGCAAACTCTCACAGATGTAAGATATCATAAAGCCTTGAAATTCTGCTGTCTTGAGACTTTTTTAACCTACTGTTGCTTTTGTCTGTGAATTAAGACTACTCCCCTTGCCCAGCAAAAGCAAATACTGGGATCTGAATGCTTTACAACTTTATGCTAGAAGAGGCCACAGATGGGGAAGCAGTTTGATCAGTGTGGGAGGGATCAGCCCAAAATAACAGTAAGATATATTATACCATGAAAAAATGGCATGCCTGGAAGGAAAGTTTTGAGCATAAATTAATACTGACCTTAGCCAGAATAACTTGCTCTCTTCAACATCTGCAGCTGTGTAGTTACTAGGGAGTTATCTGGCTTCATATGCTTTTTCACATCTGTCTACTAAATCAGAGATAGAAATACAAAAATCTAGCACAGAGGGACTTTATATGGATTTGTGACACTCCCTGAGGGACTTGGGGTCTTTAAACTAACAAAGATATTACAATGGGACACAGGTATAATATTCTCTTTGTGACAGGTATAGTATTGGTCTAACATTGTGCCTGTTCCATTGTGCAATGAAAAAACTCTATCTATTTTCCTCTGATGAGCTCTCTGAAACTTCCAAACATGGGTAAACAGAACTACAGTATATGAGACAATAAGTTTGGCATACATGCATGAAACTTCATACTTCTGGGATGAGCAAAATGAATAAACTCAATTCATATTAATTGCCTTACAACACCATGTGTGAGGGAAAGCAACAGTGGGAACAGACTGAGAGAGGACAGAGACTCTCACAGTTTAGCTCATACAGTATTTTCATCATTCTTCATCATTTTCAACATCACTAGCGACTTCCAAAGACTAAACTGTGAAGCCTTAATAAAAATGGGCATGACAGGGTTATTCAACAGGAGTAACAGCATTTTTCAGCATGCAGCATGTGAGTTAGTGAAATGAGTGGTATGTTGTATTTCCCCTGCCTGCATCATCTCAGGTTATGTTATGGTCCAGTCTAACTGACAAGGTGATGAAATTGCATAGGTGTAACATGCCTTTATTTCATCAGCATGCATGACACAAAGTACTAAAATCCCTAAAGTATAACAGTCTTGAATAATACAGTTCTAAATTTTCAGGTGTCAGTGGGATATTCGTATGTTATTGCCCCATGCTTGCAAAATATGGGAGTTGTTCTTAAATTATGTTCTGAGCTTGTATAAAAAAACTCAACCAACTCAAAATCAATAGCTTTTGCCCTCATTTTGAACAGTTGAACTTTTAATTTACAAAAATTTTGCATTCGTTTATATCTTTATAGTATCACACTACATTTCAGGTTAAAAAAAAGGTGAAATTTCAAATGGGCAGTACAAATTGATGCGATTTTATGTACTAAGAGATTTAAGGACATAAAGCCAGAAATACATAACCAAAATCAAACAAACATGTATGCATGCACAGACATAAACAAAAAAAGTCAACTTCAATTTATAGTCATGAGGAAAGGTGAAGAAATTCCATGTGATTCTCTCTGGAGAGCCACCAATATAACTTGTACCTTACAGCAAGCAAATAATGTTTTCATACAGGAAGAAGAATAGAGAAGGGGATTGTAGACGCAAGCTAAACAGAAGTAGTGGTGACAGATGTGAAAGGTAATAGAGATACTCCTTACGTGGCAGAAAACTATTTTCTATTGAATTTATTTTCTGCTGGATTAGCATAACGGAACAGCTCAGACAAATGTCAGTACTAGTGCAAAAGAAGGGCTGCAGCAGCAAGATTGGTTTAGACGACTAAAAAAGGAGCCACTGCTTTGGATACTGTCTGATAAGCTAGAAGGCCACCACTCAGAAGCAATGGTGCTCTCAGTCATGTGTCAAATATTCAGGTTCAGAGTGATCCTGGCAAAAGCTCAGGAGGAAGTTGCTTGGCCCGCACCGTAACATCTGAATGGACAGTCTAAGGGCACTGGAAAACACAGGCAGGCAAGCACACTGCTGCTGAGAACATATAAAACTTCAGTCAGGATCAGACCACTCTACGGGGCAATGAAACAATCAGGAGCTGGTACAAATAGGAACTTGCATGCCACAGCATCCTGGCACCTTACTTGGCAAGCAGTGCTCAGCATTGCTTCATGGGCATAGCCTTCCAAAAATAAGCCTTTCAATGTACAAAAAGGCTACTGTATAGAGCTGGTGTCCTCGGTTCCACAGAGGACAGGGAGTGGAAGTGCTTGGCAGCAGACAGTATGGCACAGCTAAATTCTCTAGAGCAGGCAGAGTCTGGAAGAACCTAACAGTTTTGTTGAAGGAAACCAGCAAGCTGTTTTGACTGAGGATATGCTTTCTAAATAGCTCCAATACCATGCAGTATTATTTTCATCATTATCATTAGTAATGTGGTAACATTAGCGTACCTCTCGATATTTCTTTCTTTAGTGAAAAAGTTCTTCTCTTCTTGCTTCTTATAAGATAGTGGACCTTGCCCAAAGATGGTCTGTTCCTAAAAGCATCTTATAGCACGCTAAAAATCTGTGTACATGGCTAACCTGGCTTAAGCTGATGTTAAGGATGAGGTCTGCTCACGGAATGAAAACTTCGGATTTGGGCTTACTTGTCCCAAGTTTTGATTGATTTACAGTAATTTCTTGCATCTCATTTGGTGATATCCATAGCTCCCACTCTCATAAAATACATCTTTAAATTACCCTGAACTCATCTAGTCTGTGATTCCAAGGGTTAATTTGAAAACACACACATTCAATTAATGGAGCAGATTACTTAGAGCAAGGGGACACAGAAGCGTGATTACTGGAGAAAAAAAATTACAACTCTAAAGTGAATTTAAATTTTAAAATTAATTTTCTTCATCCTTTTTCTTGACCCTTCTTTTTTTCCCCATGAACACTGAAGCTGCTCTTGTATACACGTATACAGATAGCAAATTTCAGTGTCCTGCGGGAACGGCAGCAGAAGCTCAATTTCTTTTCACATCCAGGGATAGGTATGACAGAAAAAAATATCTGCATGTTAAAATAGTACACCTGGCCCATAACAGTCAACTAAACATTGGCATGAAACAAATAACAAAGAGCTTTATAAATGTGCATAAAATGTTGTAAAAAACTTTTCAGTATCAGAGGAAAGAAACCAACAAAACACATAACCAGAAAAAGGCTACTGTAGTTGGTCTCATTTTTATGGTTAACTTTTCACTGAATTGCAGTAAAGAGGTTGTATTGTGGCAAAGTGAGGGTTTTTTCCAACCATAAACAGAAAAGTAGTTATCCTACATACTTGTAAACAAGGCCATGGCTGGTGTGAGGTTTCCCTGAACGTAGTGTTTGGTGGCAGGCTTAGTGTATCACTGCTTCTGCTCGCACCCTCCGCATCACCGCTTATTCTCTCTTTCTGACTGCAGCCCATCGGGACATCCCCGCAGGTTACGGCCACATGGACATTTCTTTCAGGGGCCCGGCTGTTATCCCATTCCTCCTCCAACCCCACCACCTCATTCCTACCCTTGGCTGCCTCCTCAGTCATGTCATGACAACTCTTTGTGGGGTAGCTTATCGGGGCTATTTTTAAGAAAAAGTGTGATTGTGTACTCAGCTCTGCAGCCAATGCGTGGGCTACATTCACATCATCAGTCCAGCTTTTCCATTTTTTTCTCTACACTCCTTAGTCTTGTGTAATCTAAAATTCAAGCTTTTAAACTTCAGCCATTACAGCCAACACTAAAACACATCCAACAACCTTTTAATATCTACAAAGTTCTTTCAAGTAAATCCAGCATTTCTTGAGAAGTTAAATCTGGTTGTTTTGTGATGATTTGGAACTGAAAACAGACAGCCTGGGTAACTGGAACTTAAAAATGCAAAATCAACAGTGAATCCAGTTTAGTTTTTGGCATTGTATTGTGTTTGTCTCAGCAGTAATAACAGTTATTATGTTTTAAAACAAATATCTAGCAAACAAACAGGTCAGATGTATTTCAAAAAGCGAAAGTCAGTGTATTTTTTCCCACTTGTTTGACAAGGTGATTCATTTACACACTCCTTACTAAATCACAGGGTGATTTTAATAGGAGGAGAAATCTGGGATTGCCCAAGATGGATAACTGGGTCAAGTTACCCTTTGGAAGAAGTCAGCGAACAAAATGTGAAAGAGAGAAATCCACTGCCTTTCCCCTTTGAGCTTCATGCAAATATGCTCTGGAAACTCGGTACGTCTCATTTTCTAGGGCTCAACCACAGTACCAGGCCTCCAGGGATGTACTTTCACTAACACCTTAAGCAGTCACTGCTGCTGAAAAAAAACCCAACAGTCTTTCCCTCCACTCCCATCCTCCACTCCTTCCTGCCCCCTTGCCACTCATCTGTGAAGGTGATCTTGGTTAAAGCTAAACAATGGTTTTGTTGGTTTGGCTTTGACGCCTGGCACAGTTCATCAGCTGGCTGTGCAAATGCTGGTGCTGGCACAAGGAGGGAGGTGGTGGGGAAGCAAAAAACAAGAGCCAGGTGGGACTGCAGCAGGGTTAGCTTTGGGTGCAGCTAGAAGATGCAGCCAAGCCAATTTAATAACTTGCTGCTGCCAAAAACATCAGTCCCACACACTCTGTCCCCTCTCCTCTACACCTGTCTGCAGCTGTGGAGCCAGGTCCTTCTTCCTTGTGCAGCCCTAAAGCCCAAGCGACCTTGCAGTGAGCCAGCTCAGCTCATTAAACCATGGGACAACCATTGTCGTGTTTTAACTGCATGGGAGCTGGAACAGCTCACTGAAGGATCAGAGGAATAGCAGAGCCAGGGCAAGAGAAGTGTAAGAAGTGCACGGCCAGCAGCAGGGWGGCAGGTTGAGGGGGCGGACAGAAGAACCACCCCCTTTCAGCAGCAATGACCTGTTAGTTTGGCTCAACTGGATCTTCTAACTTCACCCTTGCACTGTTTTGGGCAGCAGTGCTGGCTTATGTCAGCTGAAAGTGTTGTGAAACAACATCCTATGTCTCATTTCAGCCACGTAGGTAAGCAAGACTTCAATGAGCAATTCACATACCTCCAGTTAAGAATATGCTGATACACATTTTGCATTAAAACCCTATCTCAGGAGCCACATATAATTTCACAGGAAGCCCGACAAATGGCCTTCAGAGAGGTTCACTGATCTGCATTTCAAAAATGTGGACCATTATGCCAGTAGTAGTTCTCTCCTGAATGATAGCTTTAAGCACTTGTTATTGATTTAAATTTTGAACTAGTTTGTTTTGATTCAAAACATCATTACACCTACAACTTCATTTGTGTTGAGTTACTGTCCAAGCCTTCACATAAATTACTTCATCAGCTCGCCCGAGGTCCGAGGCTGTGGTTCCCCATGCAGACGCTGCTGGCTGCAGGAACTCCCAGCATCCCCCTTCTGTTTGTCCTGACCTCATGCTGCTGCATCCTGTCCCTTCAGCTTTGCCACTTTGTGGGGCTACACTGCAAAGTGGATAATCAAACTCAGACACAATAAAAATATTCCAGCTGCCCCCTTTAATTTTTTTGGGGAGGTAGTGCCTCAGGCTGTCGTTTCAGCAGTAATACTGGCTTATTGTATAGCCAAACACCATAATTTCCCCCCTGCACACACACAGATTATACCTGCCCACATTTCACTTATGGCACCCTTTCCCTTGCGTCAGTGTGCACGGCTGTGCTGGGAATGGGAATAAAGGACCTATCAAGCTGTAACATAGTCTGGGAAAGAAAAAGAACTAAAGGCACTTAATTCCCTTCTCCGGTTTACAGCAAAGGTACACAGGTAGTGTGATATGCTGATATGACTGAGGCCATGGTTAAACAGATATTTGTAGGCATTTTGCTTACAGAGATCCCCACTGTTCCTTTCACTTCCCCAGTGGCATATTCCCATCCTTGAGCTTCTTCCTGCATTGTGCCAGAAAACAGGCAACTTGATTTCTATGTTAAGCTCTATAATAGCAGATAGCTCTAAGAAAGAAATTCTTTATCCACCTTGTTATTTATGCAGCCATTTTGTATTTTTAAACAAGCCAAGGTTTAAAACAGTCCCAGAACTCACCCAAACAGTCACAAAACAATCAATGGCATCTGAATCTGTAGTGACCTTCTTAAGATCATCCAGCATGGAAAAGAAAAGCTACTGAGCAAGAGTGAAGCACCCTCTGCACTACCAACAGGCACAACAGGCTGTCCTGGGTGCCCCAGGCATTATTGGCTTTGGCAGAGCAGACCGTGCCATATCCGAACCAGTTAAACTGGCTCCAGAAGTGCCGCAGGAGCCCAAAGGCAGGTAGTTGTTCATCTGACTRGGATGGATACAGAAGCTGCAAATAGTGTCAGAGGTTTTTTCCCATTACTGTTGTCATTTTTGATTGCCAGGGTCGCTGGGCTGACAAGTACAACTGGGAAGTATGTGAGCTGTGGAGACACTAATTCTGCTATGTCCAAATATTACACCCCTGGTGAAATCTGCACAGTGGCAGGCTCTGCAGAGCACTGATCTGTCCACAGCAAGTATGACAGTCGGTGTACTCTGACGATGAGTTGGCCAACAGTGTTTTGACAGTGCATGTTAGGTGAAGGGATTGCAGTTATCTTATAAACGCTGCTGGCTTTGTTGCGTCTGTGATAGTTTTCCTGATGATGAAATAGGGTTCCTAGTGTGATAAGGAAGAGGTGGGGCATATAATTAACCAACCAAGTAGCTGGGAGCAAGTCCTGGGGTATTTGTGTAATGGTTCCTTGGGTGGACTGTACTTGTTTGGGAGACACAATTTCTGCTCTTTATTAAACAAACAGTAAGGATAATTTACATGTCAACACCGTTAACTATTTCAGCAGTAGGGAGGAGAAAAAGTCACAGATCTGCTCAATTAACTGTGAGCAATGTCTCATTTTGGTGCCACAGTTAAATGATATTTGAGAGATACCCTGATTTCTGTGCCTCCCAAGAAAGAAGTTCAGTGGAACTCAAAACATATCCAAGCCAAATCAAGATGCCCAGGCAAGCAAGGTAGCAACACAACCTACTGCCTTTTCATGACCCAGGCGAATAGGGCTCATTTTGTGAGTGGGACTTAAAAGAGAGTGGTCAACTCATCTCAGGACTCCACTGCTGTCAGAACAGCTTTGCTTTGTTAAACCTTCCAAAAAGGTTCAATACCTTTGTGGAAATGAAGTTACACAAGACGGGGTCAGAGGATCCAGCAGCTCACAACTCACCACTGCTGCTCACCTAGTCTCCCTGCTCTTCTCCCAGCAGTGTGATTACTCTGTTTACCTGCTGCTGTCCTCAGAGCTTGTCAGACCCGTTTCCTGAGCCAGTTCAAATCACTAATCTAGCAGAAAAGTGATCCAGGAAAAAAAGGAGGTGTCTAGTCTTTTACTGGGCAAGTGATCTGAACAAAGAGCGTAAGAGCGTACAACATACATCAGAAATGATTCAAAGGCGGGGGCAGAACACACAGCTAAGAGCGATGGAAGTGGGGAGTTAGTTTTCAATAATTATCTTTCTACTACGCAGAGCCCATTAAGATTCGAGATTCCCCCCTTTCCTTTATATCACCTGCCCCAAACTAGTCCAATTTTGCCTTTAGTGCAATAATGCAGTGGTTATTTTATTACTTGTTGGCAAGTGAACTCTAACATGGTCTAAATGTCTGATACTGACAAGGCAAACTTCATTAGCATGTTCATGGGATTAGACAATTAGGTTGAAGCTAGCTAACATGTTCTCAAAAATTCATCTTTTATCCAAGTCTAGACAAGCACATCTAAAGAGTGAGAGGTTCCACAGGCTCATATACTGATTTTACCAATAAACAGGTAATAATCCATTGAATCATGCTTTTGCATTTTCAGGTACAGTCAATGAGAAAGACGGTATTAGCAAGAGATCAGTGATGGTGAGAAAAGCAATCTACAAATTCAAAAGAAACTGATGTCTTTTCCTTCCTAAGAAGGAAAGATTTTGAGGAACTTGCAAATATTCTAATCTAGCCACTGTGTAAGAGTAGTTTAGGATCCTAAATGATACAGATTCACAGAACTATGTGGATTTCGCAGAAACGTTGGCATAAAGTATTCCTCTGCTCCTGCCACTGACTTGCTCCCACACCATAGTAGCCCACTGAGGCAGGTGGGACATTTGATCTATTTTAAATAACACAAATGCAGGTCTTGTAAGGTATTCCAAAAAGCTGCATTTGTTGACTGAGCTGCCTCACGAGAACGGGGGTGTATTTCCTAACCACTTTGTATCACAAAAAGACAACCTTGCAATCAAGACAAAGTCATCCCTATAGTTGGACAGCAGGTCACAGTGGTGCGTTGCTTACATAAAAGGTTTTATGTCAAAGTACTTTAAGATGACCAAACATCATTTCTGGGGAAACAAAGACACAGAAAATTGCTTCTTCCATCCCTAGCTAGCCAGAAAGCTGTTCCWTTTTTTCAGTTAAGCTTGCTGCTGACCAGTGGTTTCTTTACCTCCAGCCGTGCTTCCCAAAACAGTCTTCACCTGTTGCTGGAAGCAAGAGAAAAAAAGGAGTTCAAGGCTAATACAGCCTTTAGATAACAATCAGTTCAGCTTTAGGAAGTTTTCCAACTCCTGTTTGTTCTTTAAAAATATTGTTCACATTTTCAGTGCTTTTGTCATTTTTCTTTGTTCTGTTCCTGTTTATTTGTACCTCCACTTTCTTGCCTGCCCCAACCCGAGTGTCCCACTTCTCCAAGTGAAACAGTGCATATTTTCTTTTCTCCCTGCCCCACGTCTTTGCATGTAAAAGCATACAGCAAAGTATGTGCAGGCTCCATCCAGGCAAAACTCTTCAAATCCTACTGCCTGTGTTACAGCAGGGGCCCCTTGCACCTCTAGCTGGTTCTCTGCACTCCTCAGAGCCTCATCAAAGCACTGCCTCCAGGCCTTCCCCTCATTTCCCTAATACCTGCATCTTCTGCTTGCAAAGGCACCTCCTGAGACAACTGCCTCTTGCCCTACAGCCTTGCCCTTCATAGCTCTGTCCCACAGCTGCCATGCCCAAACCGGTGAGCCTGGGCTCTGGCAGAAAAGGAAGCACCGCCGGGCCTCCAGCACCACGGCAGCAACATGGTTTCCCCTGGGCCAGGAGAGGGAAGAGCACAGAGGCGGAGGCGGCAGTTTCTTCCCAGTCCATTAGCACTGCTGCGTGCACAGGAGGCAGCTCAGCCCCAACTGCAGCCCTTCTTCCCATTCATCTCCTTTCCAGCTGTCCTGAGGGGGCCGGTAGAAATGTGACACTCTTCGCAAAACTGCCAGAAAGAAGGAAATTTTTGGGTGGGGGGGAGGGAGTTGGAGAATGAGAGAGAGAAAATGAGGAGGGAAGAGACAAAGGCTGGACAGAATATTCGTGGCCTTCCTGCATCCTCGTCGGGGGAGCCACTCCTTCCCACCCCGTCCAAYGTGAGCACCTGCTAGCATCACAGGCAGAGTAACAACAGAGCTTTGTGTTTACCATTTTAACATCATATTTGATGTTTTTCACCATTTTCTCTGACTCCAGCCACTTGAAAGCAAAGGCTTTTTCCGTGAGCCATGTTATACCCCAATTTCAACTTACTATGCTATCTACTGTCATACTCTCTCCAGTCAGCTGCCTTTCCCTCTTCTCTTTTCCCACTTCTCTTTTCTCCTCTCCCAGGCTATGCGTATTATTTTCTCTCCCTCTTTAAAGCTTCTTCAAACATTAGGCAGACCTCCCTGGGGAGGTGATACCCTTACCCAACAGAAGTGCAAGACTGAAATACACATAAGATCAGTGTCCTGCCGGGAATATGCAGTGTTGTCCTTAGCGAGACAGTGGCCTGGCGCTTAAAAGCTGTCTCTGAAATTTGTATCACTTTGTCATAATCCTTTTCCTCTTCTTGGCAGAGGAATATCCTCTAAAAAAGCCCACAGTCAGTATCAGAAAACTGAAATGGGAATATTACTTTCAGTTACTACAGAGTTTTCACTAAGCTAGCAAAATAATAATTCTGTGCTGGGTAAGTCAAATGGAAATCATCCACCTGGAAAAGGCAATTGCTTCTGAAAACTCAAGAGAAATACTCCTTCATTTTAACATAAACTGCTATCCACTGAACACATCTTTGGTACAAACTCACTAAACTTAAGGGAGTCAGACCCCTATATTTCTTCACAGGTTGGAGGAGAGATGCTATGACAAGATTTGAGACTATAAAGGTGAATGTCAGGAAATGTATTAGTAATTAATCTTCCTTCCTTTTCTCTCACATTACAATCTACCCCTGTTCTTCTCTGTCAGCTATCTTTGTGATGCTCACAACAAACTTCTCCCTTGGTTATATTTATATGTTCCTGTAGAACATTAACAAAATGTCACGCTTTTCCTGAGAACATTGTTAACAGTTAATTACTCATGATAACTACTAAGGGGTTGAAGTGTTTGCTTTACTAGGCTCTACAAAGATACATTTTAAATGCCACAGGATAAGCTAGTTGCAATGAGAAGTTTGTTGTTTGTTTTGGTTTTTTTTTAAAAACAGTTCTACAGTTTGGATGCTGTGGTATGCAATTAGGCAGATAGGTTTAGGCTGGTGAACTTGAAAAACCTGAACAGACTATTCCCATTTCCCCTACAAATCTATTTTTAATGCAAAGAACTATGGATATAATTCTTGTTAGAAATAATGGATATTAACTTAAAAAAAATCTTTGTAAGTCAAAATGAATAGTATATGCCCCTATTTTTCCAGCCCTATATGCAATATTTTTCACCCCGTGACTGCCATTAGCATTGCTAGAAATCACAAAATTCCTTTGCATGCTGCAARGTTATCCTCATAGGGCAACACTTTGCTACTCTTACTCTGCGAGTCACCAGTCCCATCCTACAAGACATCAGTCACATTGATATCGAAAGTATGAGTAAGACCAGCTTGGCTCTCCCTCCTATTAAAGACAAAAAAACCCATAGCAAAATTGTCAACCCCTTACTGTTATAGTTCAGAAGGTATTCCCAAGTCTAAGCCCATTGATATTCTAAAAAGTTCATAGTCTATAATGATTTTGCCTGTAATAGCTATCAGACAAATTTTAACCATTTTTTAACATAAGGAGAATTGTGCCTGCCTTCCTAAATTAATCAAGACTCACGCACAACCTCATCAGATGTTATTCCTGTTTATAAATGCAGCAACTGAATTTGAAAGATCAAATGATTTTCCCAGAATTATTCATTAAATCAGTGGCAGAGCTGGTGTTGGAAAATAAGACCTTCCTGGGTCCCAAAAACAGGTCCTAATTACAAATCATGATGACCTACCTATGTACGTTATGTATGAATGATATAACCTTGCAGATGTAGGAAGTGACTTTAATCTGACTGTGAAAGAAACGGAAGCCAACGTTTCTCCGGGGAGTTTTCAAATCACAGAAGCTTCCTGGTAAAACCCTTAATCCCTCATATTTCAAAGAAAATGCTGTATGCTACTGTACTAAATCAAGATAAAATTAACACAAACAGCATTTCCAATGCAACAGAAATAGGGTGAACACAAACCTTAATCTGATCATCAGGCTATAAACTTGTGCAATGAAAACAGATCAGAGCAAAGAACTTGTCAGGCATCAGTACAGTTGACAGTAGTTTACCCTGAAGGATCTATGTAGACTTGCATTTGCAATGCCCTTGCTAGATGTATCTCCAGGGCAATTAGATGCAAAAGGCTTTTATTTTTTGGCTACTTCAGTGCTTTCTGAAAGGGCAAACCAATTGCTTTTTTCCTTCTTCTGCCACTCATTACCTAGTATAAAACCCATAGACTACATAAAAAAATAACAGAGCACAAGGCAAGAAGTATGTATTTGAAAATATGGGTAGGACTGCTAGCACTCAAGAGGAGTGCTGGATGCTGTCTCTTTTTGCACTGTGATGTGCGGTCTGATATGCCATTCCCTAGAGAGGCAGCTGCTTGTTAGAACTGAATATTTGTATTAAACCCCACTGTAAACCTCCTCTCAGCAGATGGGGTTGGTGATGGCATCTCCATGCTGCTTCTTAACCAGCTTCTGAAGTGATCACTGTTGAACAACGTAAGCTGCTCCTTCTCCTAGGCCCTGTGCAAATGTTAGGGAGTAGCTGAAAGAAAAAACAGCACTCAGTCGGAAGACTATATTGAGTGATAAAATTAAATTTGATGTCCTTGTAGAACTTGGAAAATTCTTTGCAAAATGATGAATATTAAAATTCATCTGTTCTTGCAACAGAGATCAGAAGGTAATAAGGACAGGGGACATTTTAAGTAAAGACATAGAAGGGAAAATAAAAAAAATCTTTTTTTCTCCAGTGAAAAGCAAGCATTTGTATTTTTGCTCTTCAGTTTAGTTGCAAAACCTTTGTTCTGACATTCTGAGAGTGCCAGAGGTAATCAGGTGTGTTCAATTTATTTTCTTTCTGSTTTTTTTGTATTTGTTATACCTCTGTCAGGTATTTGGCTCCCTCTCTAAAAAAGTTCTGATCTTTTTGGTCTATCATTCAGAAATCTCTCTGTAATAACCTCTTGAATTCCTTCTATTTCTGCTACACTTTACAATATAATAAAGCAAGGTTTGCGGGAGGAGGTAATGTCTTTTATTAGAACAAGTGTTAGAGATGGGAAAAACAACCAAGCTTTCAAATATAAAAGATGGGACTCCTTTTTGATGTAGACAGTATTTAAACTGAGCAAAGGCTCCCAGGTGATTATCAATGAGCTAAAGAAGGAATTAAAATATGTTTGTTTATTGAGAAGAGTTGAATTACATTTTATTTTAGAAAGTTTGTATTTAAGCAAGTCTTCACAAAAACATTAAGTAGTGTGAACTTTACCAACACTTTTTGTTAAATGCTTAATCCACACCCACATCAAAACAAAGACAGAAGGCTGAGCTCTTTACATATGAGAAGGTGACTTTTCACACATAACCTTAACAGTAAACCTTTTGCTTTTTTCAGGGAAATACAAAGCTCCAAGATAATAAAGTTTCCTTAATTTACATATCTTCCAAGAAGTGGAAATTACAAAACTACAGACAACAAACATTGGCTAATCAGTCTAGGGAAAAAGGTGTAAAGGRAAAACTCAGAAATGGGTTTGTTTAAAAGCTACAACAGGCAGAAAGGACCTTGAGCTATGAATGCTTTTGTTTTGCTAATCTACCTAACGTTCTAGTGACAAAAAAAAAATAAAAATCCTTGAATGAATAATTCTGACTTTGTACTAGTGTGAATTGAGTAGCTTCTTCTTAAAAAAATGCAATACTTGGTTTGTATTTAAACAAGTCTTCCTGAAGACCTGTTTTCTCAAACAAGTCTTTATATGGGAAAAAAACCTGTTGATTTTGTAGTCATCATGTGAGTAACTTCTATTAAAGTCAGCAGGGCCTTGCCTACTGTGAGATTTTTTGAACGTGTAACTCTTAATCAGTATAGCTGTCAGCTGTAGAGCCTGAGGAAGCTGTCATACAGACAATATTCAAATGTAGTTGTGTTTTTCCCACAGTGCTGTTGAAAGGAAACCCTTTTGTTAGCAAAGCCTGAGAGATATTAGTATCCTGAAATGGAAACAAATAGAGTGAAGAAGGGTCTCCTAACCCAATAAACACTTTGCAAGTGCAATGTGTCCCCAGAGCTGAAACTACACACCACCAACGATTTTTAAATCTCTTTCACAAATATAGGTTAGAAGTGTTAAGAATTTGTGGGAAAGTTTTTCTTCGGTGTAGACCACGGCTTGATGTTTATTCATATGCTGTAGTAAGCAAATGAGAAACTAAGCGCTTTGTAAATGGTGCATCATTTTGACTACTTGATCCACTCTACTGACAGAACAGTTTGGCATAATTGCTGGCATACATAATATTTTCAAATGACAATTCTCCAAACAAGCCAGAGCCTGAGCTAACAGCAGTGAAAGGTGAAGAGAAGCTGCCTATGTATTCAGCTGAATTCTAGATTATTAAATGCTACAGACAATTAAGATTTATAGTTGATATTGTCCACAACATAAATGCATTCCTCTACCTTCAGTACTTCCAGTTCCACAGCATGTACTGGTATCTACCTTCAGCTCTTGCTTTAGATGTGAGAAGCTAATTTCTCTGCTATACCCTTTCCCTGCCGTTTGACCACAAGTGTTTTGAAACAGGCCCCAAATGTCTTCAGTGCTGCCTCTACATGTAGTTTTGACTTAACATTGGTAGTATCACTCAGCTCATGCTGTTGCTTCTGAGTCATGTCAGGCAGTTCCCAGTAGAGTAGCTTCAGCTCCATGCTGCTGTGTATCTTGGCTTGTAAGACAGGCAGGAGTACACATACAGTTGCTTTGCTAATGGGAAAAATACTTCATCAAGAGTAACTGGCAGAAAACGATGGGCAGCACTTTAAAGAAATCCAAGAGACAACAAAGTATGGCCAGTAACAAAGGTCTAGGGCTTTCAGCAACCTTTCAGTATTACACTGATGCCAGGATATTGTCACGGGATTAAGATGGAGAGCCTAAATTTTCAAACATGCCTATTTTGTTTTGGCATCTCAGTGTTTGGCTATCAAATTCCCAACAATTAGCTGCCACCACAATTAAAGAGCACCTTTTGTAGGAGCAGTCAGGCAAGCAAAGATACAGTGACAGCAAGGAGACTGATGGCAAGAGGGACCCACAGAGCAGGATAGCCAGTCAATATACATTTAGTGGCTGCAGATATGCCAGCTCAGAAGAAAAACTACAGCCGAGTGTCAGCTGTAAGCAGCCTGTAGTGGCACGAGCAGCAATGTGGAATTGGTCAGAGTGCCCACAGGGAAGAGTTGTACAGACGAAAGAGTTGTACAGAAGAAAGATATGTCTGTAAAAGGGACAAACTATGAGTTCTTAATGTATCTGTTTATACCTGGTTTCAGAATAAAAGGTCAGTATTGAAAGTATTTTCCCTATTGCCAGAAAGAAGCACTTTTAATTTTCATCCTAAATCTTCCAAAGGTGTAATGCCTACAAAACTTGCCAACACTGCTGCATAAAACAGGTTCTGAAACCTTAATTCTTTTTCCCTAGTAGGAGAAAATCCAGCTTTTGTATCTTGTAATGCTGTTTGGAACAAGAAAATCTTGTAATCCATAATACCGTAATACCATACATAATGCAATTTTAGGTCCTTTGAATGTTTGGCCTATATTACTTAGGTCAGTCAGATAGTTACTATCAGCGCTGTCTGCTCCACCTGGTCAAACTGCATCTTGTGTTACTGAGATGCTCCTTCCTGCTACCTCTTAGGGAGCTTGCCACAGCCTCATGCTCTGGTTGATAGCGGCACAGATTGCCTTCCCTGCAATCCCATGGCATATAGCTATGTTTTTCGTTCCAGAACTAAGTTCCTGACAGAGAACTGCAAATAAATAACCTGTTAACTCTCAGAAAAATCTGTGACCAGTCTTCCACCTCAGTGATTTCGTTTTTTTAATCATGCCATATTTTCAAGGCTCTTTTCATAAGGAGAAAGACTAGAAACATTCTAAAATCTCTTTCGCCTTCCAGGCCTCACAAATTGGAGAGGATAGGCAGCCACAGGCTTTGGTAGGCTACAAAATGCTAGCCTCTACTTCCAGCTGATACTTTATCTTCCTACTCTGACTACTAGTAAAGGTAATAACTGTGATGATAGTTATAATGATTTTGCTGTCAGACCGAAAAAGCTTCCACAGCAGCTCATACAGCTTGCAGACCAATATAATCTAATCAGTAATATATGAAAAAGATACCTATATGGCTAAAAGAAGACTAGGATTGACAGCTTTTTAAAGATGTGTTCCAGACTGTATTTTTTCTTTCCCAAATTAGAGTTTAAGATCATACTAAGTAGCCATTTCTCTTAAATGCAGTAAACATGCCACTGATGGTGACACCTTGCCTTCTGGAAAGGCACCACCAGCACCCCTATATACCACTCGTAGCATGTACATACCCTCTTTGTTAACTGTAGATCCATTGTCTAGGTGACTCTTATGATTTGAGTACAACAGAGGAATCAATTTGATGCATACAGGGTAAGCATACTCCAGATGAGCAGCTACTTGCTAGAATTTTGATACCTCCCACTTCAACAATAATATATCTCTCCCCTCCTTGTGGTTACTACGCTAAAGGCACAGTCTGAGAATGAGAGTTTTTTTGTTTTTACCACAATGATGGAATTCTGGTTTTAGGCTGAACCACTGTCCTCATGTCAGCTGTGATTATTTTGTGACAAGGCCCGTTACAGAGAAGGTAAAGGATAGACATGTTGCATTAATACATAAGAGATTTTTGGAAAGCTGCGGAGTTCCTGAACTTCTTAAGAATTACTTATAAAATTTCTCTTTATTCTTTGTCCTAATGGAAACAAAATCACTATGATCACTGTGTCTCTGCACATATCTTTCTCCCAACCTGAACACCTTTTGCATCCAGGGGGCAACTGCAGCTAGATTTGAGAAAGCATAGAGGTCTCAAGGCAGTTATATTCCTACTAAGTTTTATGCAGAAAGGAAATGCACAAAGCACAAAGACCCTGACAATATCTCTGTATGTATGTCTATCAGGTATGTATCAGGGAAAGGCTGAAGCACAAAATTATTAACCATCTTGGAATCCACAGCGTCCTCCTTTCTGGATATTGTCCTGAGACTTTGCCTCAGCTATGAGAAAAACAAACCTCCGTCAGATCTTGCACATTCTTGGACACTATGTCAAAAAACAACAAGATGCAAACCGACAGGAAAACTAATCCCAGCATTCACCTAAATACATCCCCAGACCAGCCCATCTCATTCCAGCACTTGGCCTGAATAACAAGTCATTATTTTCCTGGGTTTTGACCTTGAATAGTCAGGTTTATCTTACTGGGTTCCCTTTGGCCTTGGCACACCAGCTTTCTGAATTAATTTCCAAATCCAGTATGCAATGACTCTGTTTGTACTGGCACATCATACCCTGACTTATCATCTGAATGGGGCAACATTGGTCAACTATTTAGAATGCTCTAGTGCACTGCTGCAAGGGTCACCTGAATTTCCAGCTTGTTTTGAATGTGATGGCAGACTAGCTCAGAGGATTAACAAGCAGGTATCACTGTCTGTTTGCTTATTCTTACTGTCTTTATCCTAAGCATTTGTGACTGGCCACTGTTGCTCCAAAATGGAAGTTAGGCTACATGCATTAATCTGTCTTCATGTGAGTAGTTCTTACGTTAAGGTATTTTAACTACATTCCAAATTACTTTCTAGGTCTTCATCAGCCTCTAATTTTAGCATCACTGTCCAGAGTTTGTGTCATAAGCCATACCTGTTGTTTTCTGCAGCTTCTATTTTGGGATATCCTCCTGTTTTTCTGTTAACACTTTAAAAAAACATAATTCATGTACTGAAATTATACACTATGCAAATACCTAGAATTTTTATAATGTGAGATAATATTTTTAGCTTTAAGCAAAGACTTTTGCTCAAATCACATTGTCAGCGTAGTTTGTGCAAGGTCACCTTTTGCTTACTGAACATGCAACTTGAGATACATAATTGATACATGCTAGGAAAAAAAATAGTGTCACTGTATATAATGGTGGACATTAAGAGAGAAGCACCTTTTCAGAATGTCACTGTCTTTAAATGACCTAGCCTTTGAGCTAATATTTGTTGTTAGCGTAAAGCAATTGGGAGTTTCCATTAATCTCTCTCTTCTTTTTAAAATCTAGTTTATACGAGCAAGTAGAAGCTTTTAATCAGACAAGCCAACAAAACACGGACAAAGCATGGAGACCACTGCAGGACTGCATGGGAAAAGCGAATAGTGCAGCTATTCTGGAATGGTTTTGATGGTGTAAGCCTGGAATGACTCCCCAGTGCGACTTTTTATTCCACAAAATCATTGATTTATTTTGGAAGACAGTACACATATGCACCATTACCCTGAATAGCTATTCTGGCCAACAACACTAGGCGGGCAAGCATGGAGCGTGATTTTCAGAGCCATATGCAGTTTTATTGTTGTCTGGGTCCCTTCAAAATCTGTGGGAAGATCGTGGTTTAAATCTCTCAAAACTCAACACAAAAGCTCAAGTCTGTAGCTGGAGCAGTATGAAGTGTTTTAATTTATGTTAGCAGTATTTTATTTCAGCTTATTTAGAAATGTAAAACCCCTGCTTAAAACCTATTAGTTTTAAATGCAGATTGAAACCAAGAGAAAATAAACTGGAAAACATTCATAGATTTTCCTCTTCATATTTTAACTAGCTGAAGAATTAACTGAACTTTAATAAACTTCAGTTAACATTTTATAATGGAAACAAAAGTGATTGTGTCTATGCATGTATGAAACAGTAAGGAGTTTCAAGATAACTTAATCTTTCTGACAATTTTTTAAAGCAGTTCTGTGAATAGGCCTAGAGCCTAGAACAATTTTCAGCCGGTGAGCCACAGAACTGCAGGAACTTGTGGAATTCAAGACGTCTCTGGACTGCTTCCAGGGGGTCACAGAAAGATAAGGAAGAAAAACCAGCAAATGAAAGTTTGCTAGCCAGATAGCTGCACAGCCATAAGAAATGTTTTGTGCATCTGCAAATAGGGAGGCTGATCTAAACTGTTATCAACAAACAACTAAAGAGGAGCCATCTGTGCCTGTACAAAGTCCATGTACAGAAACATCTAGAGAAGTTTGCAAAGTCACTGTTGTGTGTTAGCCTTGAATCCTATCAGTATCAATTAAAGTATCAATATTGTTAAAGAGCTTGTCACTACTACAGTTATCAGTGTTAGTTGGGACATAACAAAATTTTTTAGTGTTACTGCTTATTCAGTAAAATGAACATGCTAGACTTTAATCTAAGGGGTTTATTCTTTATAACTTGTAACACCATGTAGGCAACAAGTTTTAAAAGCCACATGATTAAGTCAAGAGTGAAGGGATAAAACAAACAAAAATACCTGTCATAAACAACCTGTATGTTCGAGTTGTTCTATATGTATATTCTTCTCAGAGGCCACAGCTGTATTTACACCAGAATTTCTGTGACTAACAAATAAGTTTCATCTCTTTCATAAATACGTACATACATTTGTCTTAGCTGGTTTTGAAAAAATGAGATAAACAGAAAAAGCAGTAGTAGATGCGAATGCAACAGCTAGGTATAAACTCCTCTGTAGTTGGGTGCGTATTCAAAGGTACTAAGCTTTAACTTTAAAACAATGTAGCATGGTTACATTTTTTCCATTACCCATGACACATAATCAAACCTCAGCAGTAAGGTTAAACCTGTGATAGCCAAGCAGATATCCCGATATTTTTAGATGCACAAATGAATTTAAAAAAATCTCAACAAGCTCCTATAAACAAGCTAAAAAAAAAAAAAAAAAAAGAGAGAGAGCTATCAGAAGAGTGAAGGTGGATTTTGCACAGGATTAACTACTTAGAAAGGCTAAGAGTGAAAAGCATATTAATCCTAATGTAGCTGAGAACGCTGTCTCCTATTCAGCAAATAATTTTAAAAGCCTGTATGAGATTTACTGGAGCTAATGAGATTTAAAATGCTTAACCTTATACTCAGATTCATCTTGTTTTCTGAATTGGGATCTTTGATAATGAGGGAGTTTGTTTAAAAAAGGAGAGAAACAAACAGTTCATACAATCTTCATGGATGCAAATCCTGTCTGCAGCTTACCTTTCACTGGATTGAATAAATTGCAGAATAATCCAAACCTTATTTGTGCATTTATTGAAAGTGAGCTGTGGTATCAGAAACACACATCTAGAGACAGAAATAGCTGTCAAGTCATTTAGCTCTGCCATGCAGAACTCGTATATACGTACTACATAGATAGCCATTTTCATACTGATAAACGTTCTTTGAAACTGCCTGTCTGCGGGATAAGAAGAGACAGTCCTGTTAATACTTTGGCACTTCTGTTTCCAACCAATTAAAAAAGCCACTAGACTTTGTTTCCAGTTTCGTGCAACCACAGAAATATAATAACAATTGCTAATAATATATTATACTAAAATCTCTCTTGCAGCCACCTTGTGGTTTTTCAGTCTCTACAGAACTTACACACTGTTTTAAGAAAATTCCTAGCTATTTTGGTTATAAAGAAAATCACCATAATATGAAACAGTCCTCTGTATTTTCAGTTGTTTCCAGACTTGCCAATGTAGCTATATCCTTGGTGTATTTCTTTTTATGTAATAAACACTTCAGATCTTTATTTTATGGCAAGCATATCGTTGTTGTTAAGCAATTATGTAAAAATTAACATTAATAAAGGATACTGATAACTGGGAAGAGTAACTAAGAATTGGTGTGTACTACTGCCTCGAGCCATCCTAGGCTGAGTATTGGCTCTAAATCTCAAAAATGACACTACCAGTGTTAGTATTTTTACAAGTTTTGTTATCCATAGATCATCTGGATAGAGTTGGAAGCTACTAAAAGAAGAGCTAGAAAGAAATGTTATGGCATCTTATATAACTCATCAACCTCCACTTCTCCTTATATCTCTTGATATGCAGAGCACTGGAAAAGGTAGTCTCTTTGATGAAAACCAAGAACTTATGTACATGGCATATATACAGCAGATAAGCTGTAGAAAGATACGCTACTCTATTCAGAAGAAAAAAAACCCAAAACATTGTAGTACCTAGGCTGACAAAGTAAGTTTTACAACCATACATAACATACACATATATCTATGATACACCTAAAAAGTCATTGCAACTGCTGACATTACGTTTGCAAGATAAAGAAGCTCAGCAGAAAAATCAGTATGTAAGAGATGCAGACTAAGTGCCAAAAAAAAAAAAAAGAGAAAAAACGTAGATAAAAAAAGAGCACATTTCAATTCTGGGACTACATGACAATAGCAGCCTTTAGGATGTTAAATTAGATGTTTAACAAACACAGCCTTTACTGGGGGTTTAGCAAGAATTTACAGATGTTTATGGCCTGTAATGGCCATGGCAGCAGCCCCACATAGTTAAATGTGCAAGTCCATATGGAAAAGGTGGTATGCTAACCAAAATGTGTGGGTTTTGTGGTCGTTTTAGGACTTGAAACAGCAACAGTGGTGTTAAGCAGGGGGCTGGACAAATGCTCCCCATCCCATAACCAAAGCGCAGGTTATGCTCATACTGTCACCAAAGCAACCTGATTAGGTCCAGAAATAGCTCTTGTTCTCCACTGACACTACTCAGGGTCTGGGTACCTAACACAGGTATTCTGAGCCATTCTGATGGGCTAACTACCTGCTTTCTAGGTGTTGTAAATGTTAAGCTAGGTCTTCATGGCTAAATAGGCATCCGTTAGTATATAACAGAATGTTTGATATGAATTAAAAGAAACACTGTTAGGAAGTTTATGTATGCATCTCTTCTGAGTGACACGTATACACAGCAAATGCATGGCTGTGTATACACAGCAAATGCTGCCTTAACAGAAGTGCTCCTTCTGTTATGAATTCCAGTTATTTGTGTCAGCCCCTAAAGCAAGCTTTTGATTTCTTCCTGTTAGTCAAGACTGACTTCTTGCAAGATAGTTACTTTTATTATGGAATTCCTTAAAGACGTATTTTTACAGTCATTTATAAGAGCAGCAGCATACAATATGGAATGTAGTAGCCCACACTGGTATAGTTTACAGTTTGTCCATTAGCCAGGTGTGTTACAAGCAACAATAATATACTTGCCAGTTAGCTCAAATATTGTCATTTTCTCAAAGGATAATCTGTTCCAAGTACATGAATAAACTTCACCTCTAGCCATGTTCAAATCTCAATAATTATCACACTTGAAGAATGGGAAAGCAAGGAAATTGTCCATTTTGTTAAGGAGATCTGGAAGGAGTGTCATAAATACAGTAGCAAACAAGCAAATTTTGAAGAAAAAGATTTAACTGATATCCTTGAGGGTGCCACATTTAGTAAGTAGCACTACCACTATTTCCTTTCTCCTAACCAGGAGGCCTCAATTATAAAGATGAAAGCACTTAGCACTGTCCTAGGCTCCAGTTACATCTCTATCCTAACACAGTCTGTCCTCTGATGCTAGAAAAAACCTTAAATTAGCTTGTGTTCATGTGTAAAAGTCTCGACTTTCTTAAAACTTAAGCTTTAAGAGACACTTTCTAGAGATAAGAGATAATTTCAGAGATACTTACTGGGCTTCACTCACAGCAGCAGCTCTGTCGTTCCACCCACAACCATAAAAAGTGCTGAGACTCGTGTCCTGATCACTCCTCTGAAAGTAAGGCAAATAAATAGTCACTAGCATTTGGTTTCTGATGAGGTAAACTGCTTACACATAGCAGTCCGCCTCTTCTGACACTTCTGGGACTGACACAGATGGTGAGTCAATGTGCTTTCAAATAATAGCTTTATGCTCATGGAGTCCCTGTTTTTCAGACTCTATTCCCCCTTAAGAATAGGTCTTTTTAAAATACTTGCATCTCTTCTACTTTAAAGAGACCATCAGGAAAGCCTGTCATCAATTTACTGTGAGGACAGAGGGGAGGGGAGTTCAATTGTTCATACCAGATTATCACCAGCTATCACATGCTTAACGTGCTGGAAGGTATAAGGCTGGAAATGAATTTGTGTTACTTTATCACACAGCTCAAACTCAATTGCTTAACAATATGGCCACACTGATGTAGCTGCTGAATAGAAGACCATGATTTGGACTGTGCTTATTAGACTTGTATATACAAGCAATTCAGGATAATAGGAGCAAAAACCTGCTTACTGTACAGCTACTTGATATTACCTGTATCTACGCTTACAGAAGAGAAAGTTGACAGAGCAGTAAAAGTGTATCTGTGTACATTATTCATGTACATTTATCTGTCAGCAGATACAGCTAAAATCCTCTCGATAACTACTTCCAATATTGATTAAAATAGTATGCATGTTTTACCACAACTGGAGACTATCTTTTATGTATTCAATAAGCAACACTTGATAAGTCACTGGTGAATTACCAGGTAAATTAGTCAAGCTTATTTAAAAGAGGGAGCAAAATTTTGGCAACCTTTAAGTTACTTTATAAGCATCGTAGGAATCTTACTTCTAAACTGTAACTGCCATGGCGCTGCAACTCTATATTGACAAGTCTCCTGTTACATTCACTAGACTGTATTTACTTGGCTGTGCTAACGGAGACTAACGGTTAAAGTACTCAAGTCTCTTTGTGGCTGAGGGAAAGCATCAGAGCTCCACACTTCACAGATTTCTGGGAAGCTAAGAAGATGTGTGGCTGATGCTGCATGCCAAGAAGTGGGCAAATGGCAGCAGAAAATCATTTCAAGTCACTTCAGGATCTCTGCTGAGTCATATCAGTTTCAGTGTCTGTGTGAGCAAGTCTGTGTGAATTCCACATCACACTCGAAACTACCAGAAGGGATTTTTGCCTGCCTTTAATATTTTTATAGCTAATTTACAACATCTGCCTGAAAAAACACCAAAACAAATTGAAAAATGCAGACTCAGACTGTGTGTCTGAACATCTCATATAGCCATAATTTGACAGATCCAAATCCAATTGCACATGCACCATTACTGAAAAACAGTGTTCTCCTTACAGTCCGTCTGTTAGATGGTGAAGCTATTATCAATACAGACACAACTACTATAGTATAAAATTTCTACTAATTCCTTTCAATTTTCTGAYGGAGCAGCTGATGCATCTGTTACGCTCATCCACGCCTTGCCTATTTTAGGCCTAGTAAGTGGCTCAAGGCACCTCCCTTTAACAAGGTGGGTGGCCAGAGTAGAAACTGATTTATTTATCAGAGGAAGCACTGAGAGGCACTTTCACTCCGAGATATGAGTTCTGGACCCCAGTTTTCCTCCCTGTTCTCTTCATTGCTCCATGAAAGGAAAAGAGACCATGCCTACCAAGCAGCAAATTATAATGACCATGCTCAGCTCAACAGCTCTTACTGATAGATTTGGTTGACAGATTTGGTCAGAAGGCAGAACTAGCATTCGTTTTGTTTCCACTCTCTGCTTGTCTACTTGCTGAGAGCCAGAGGAGAAATAGCACTCAATGATTGTCGTAGTGTTAATTCAGACCCGAGTTAAAAGGCTTAGGTAGCCTAACCAAACACAGTGCAAGCAACGTCTGCACAAGTTCTTCATTGCTGTGCTGATATATGGAATAAGCTCCTATACTGTATATTCCAATAATCTATCCATGAGTAAATAATGTTAAAGATATACAGGCCCATGCTGATTCCTATTTTCTGACTAGATACAGACAGAACATAAGCCTTTTTGGAAATGACTGTCGTTGCTTTACTGCCATTGAGGATCTCAAACTATTCAGATGGAGAACACAAGGGGCAGCTATATGCCATCCATAAAAGAAACGCATACAATTCTCACCTTACCTTTGTCTGCTTCCAGTGGACCAGCACTACCTCAGACTCATCTCTAGCTAGCTCTCACCTGTACTCACCTTAACCAGACAAACCTTTCAATGGTGTGAGATGGAGAGGGATAAGCCTTGGTTTCACTGGCGTATCAAAGCAGCCCTGCAACCCACCTTTTTGCTGCAACCCTTTCAACAAATCCCAGCTTATACAGTTAATGGATGGACAGAACTAGCTCTGAGAGTGTCATTATTATGACGGAGCTGTGTTAAGTGCGGATTTACAAATTCAGTTCTGTAGGACTTTTTAATTCACTGTTGAGTTTGTCTTTTTTTAAACAGTATGTAAAAAATTTATACTTGGAATATAAACCACTTTATGGGATCATAATTTCAACAGACCTCCAAAATAAAGTTTTGCTGGTAGACAAGAGCAAGTCTATCAGGGAGAAATAAACATATTCTCAAGCTCAGTGCTACCATTTGTATTGTCAGAGAGCTCCCTGTATCCCTAGATCATAAAGATTTAGAACAATGTAGCCTAACAGACAGTGGTAAAAAGATTTATTAAGTCATCCTACTTACTACAGCGGTGTGCTTTGTTCAGTCTAGAGGCTTCTTCCACTTCCCTTAGAAGATCATTTGAACTAAAATAACTCAGAGTCAAAAAAATTACTAGCCTCTATGCTGCAGTTTATCCCATCTGTCTCTAATTTAATCATACTAATTAGCTGAACTATCATAAATATCATATTCTCCTTCTGTCATCACTGTTCACATTCTCTGTATTTATCTGCAGATGCCATGAGCACTTATTTGTTCTTGCTATACGGTAAACATTGTCATGTCAGGAACCCTACTGTGATAAAGCTTCTCTTTAACAAACAGTCACCCTAAGGGAAAAAAACAGTGTCCGCAGCTCGGTAACAAGTGGTAACAGGCTATCAGGTGGTAACAAACACTCAAAGATTTTACATCTAACAGTTTGTCATATGTTAGCAGTTCAAAGTAAAGATTTTCAGGAGCCTAGGACTAATCTTAACTATTTTTTTAATCTTCATTAGCATATTAATGACACAGTTTAACTCTGTGTTATCTATTATGCGTAGGGAAATAGTATACCCTTTCTTTTCAAGCAAATACAAGAGCTAATGTGATTACATACGGTACCATTTTGCAACCAGGTAGAAATGAACAGTGCCCCTAACCTCTTGGGAGCACAGACAGGAGTTGCAGCCGATCAGAGAAGGAAGAGCAAGAGGACTCTTAAAATTTTGCCAGTTTTTGAAATATCTGGGAATATGTTTAAAAACACAATTTGGTGCCATTGCTTCTACACAACCATATCTTATACATATGACTTGTTTGGATGCAGCAGTCACAAAATGTAGCTTGAGAAATTTTGCAGGAAAACATTTAACTTCTATTTTTTGTTTCTCTATTGATATTCCATAAAATATAATCAGGTTGTGCTTTTTAAGGACGTCCTTTATTATAAACAGATAAATAAATAATTGTAATCAAATTCAATGTCACATTTTAAGGCTTTATGCAATCCAACTGTAATCCAGGTCATGGATTTAGAAGATACACATTTTTCTTATGAAGAAGTACATTTTGCATAATTCAGAAGAATTTTACACAGAACTATATTCTCAGATGGATAAAGATGTGTAAATTCCTCAAAATCAAAGAGAACTGATACCTAGGAGGGCAAAGCAGACAAAACAGCCCATCAGCAACTCAACCACATGAAAGACCACAAAGAAACTCCAAAGCCACCCACACAGCTGCCTGAGGAGCCTGTCAAGGAATGAGAGGCTCTTGTTCAGCTCATGTTGCTGCTGGAAATGTGTTTGAAGAGCTTGGCAATGCATCTGGATTTTACGAGTGGCACACAAAGATGAGAAAAATGAAATCGGATTGAATTATGTGCTGCAGTACACTGGCGGTGTCACATCTCAACTAACTAGTATGTAATTTAATTTACAAGATAATGGAACAATCTCTTGCATTCGTTACTTCCAGAGGGGCAGCTGACAAACACATCCACAGTGTAAGTACAAACTTAACTAGATAGTCACCTAAAAGGCAAAGAAGATAGGATCCTTTTCATAGTATCTTAAACTATGTTTATTTTTTAAAGATATCTAGAAAGCCTCTGTTTCTGAAAAACAAATATTCAGGCCTTGAACATCAGAGGTCTATAAAACCAGAATAGGTATGGTGAAGAATCAATCCCTTTGTTTCTACACCCTTCAGAAACTACCAGTACTTACTGGTAGAGTTAACAGAATAACACAGCTATTGTATCACCTGTTATTGCTTTCTACCTGTTTGTTATATATAAAGCTGACAGAATGCCCCATCTTACTTTGTCTTTCCACCTACAAATGTGAACACACCCCTTCTCAAAATTCTTTGCTTTCCTCAGTCAGAAAGAAATATGACAAGAGACTTACATTTTCAAAATATTTGTCAATAAGCGTTCAAAACAACTCATCTTAAATTTTGATCTCTACTACACCAACATAGCTCAGCTAGCTGCACTGAAATGTGAAGAGAGTTTTTGATGAGAAAACACTTATTTAAAGTACATTTTAAACAAATTATTTTAGGTGCCTTCAAATTGCTGCAGGGAGTAGAAGGGAGAATGAGGAAAAACCTGGAACACTGAAGACACTTGTCTTCAACGCTTGTTAAATGTTCCCTTGTTTTGTTCACTTTGTGAATCTAGTAAAATGAACAGGATCTTAAATACACATGGTGAAGGCTGCAAACTCCTTATTCAGTCTCTGTTTAATCTTCCACAACGCTTTTTGTTTAAATTTGTGAGTGACTCATAGCAGTGGCTTCAGCCAAGCTTAGCACAGACAGACTTTGTGCGTGCCCACACAAATACTGATGAGTCTATTCCCACTGTTGGCTTGTAAGATTCCCACTATCACTATCCTGAGCTTTTTTGAGGAGAGGTTATTCTTTGCATAGGCCTCTGCCAAAGTATCTCATATTCTGGTGATGGGAACAGTCGGAGACAAGAGACTCTATATATTCATTTTCATTTATGACCTAATATAGCAGATTATTTTTTGCATTAGTTCAAATGAAATATTTGTCCTGTGAATTATGCTTTTATAGGCCCCTGAATAATGTTCTTTTATTTACAGTTAAAAAGCTCTCTAGGCAGTACCTTTTATATAAAACAAATTTATGTTGCAACAACATTCTCAAAATAACAATCTACTTGCATGCCATTGCTCATTGCTCCACACAGGAGACTTCAGTGGCTAGAGCAAAAAGTTCATTAGCTTTGACCATCTGAATTAAAATCTTAAATCCTCTTTCACATGAGAATCCTCTTCCTCATGCAAATTTCCAGCACATGACTAGCTTAAAAATAGTTATTGTATAGTGTGTTCTGCACTGTAGTTGCCCTTCCATTCCTGCAATAATTAGACAGCACACTTGTTCAATATGTAGATCTTCTGCTTAAAAAGCAGGCAGGATGTGATTATCCATTAAGTATAGAAGGTCCAGCCTAGGGGATGCTAAAATGATCTAAATTTTTAAAGAAAGGGTTCTACCCCACCCCACTTCTCTGAGATGGATTATTTTCTTCTGGTGACATAGTTTTTAGCCAGATCAATTTTGTCATCTGGCATGTTTCCTGGCTGCTCAAATGCCAGTGTCAGGCCTGAGGGAGGCTGTGGAAATGCACACCCTGGGGCAGAGTAGGATCTCCCCTTTTGGCACTGCCCCTGAGCTTAGGTTATTGTAAATGATCCTGGCACCACACTTGAAGATTCTGGTGGCCTATTATTAAGTGCAGCAGCAGTGGTGAAGTGTAACAGGGTTTAGTTGTACTTGAAGTTTTACAGCAGTTCAGCAGAGTGCTCTGAAACACTCTTGCATATTTAAAGGCATTAGAGCCAACCGGTTCTAATTCCTGGCTCTTAGGCTTTTAAATATGCAAGAGTGTTTCATATATGATATAGACTCTACTGAGGCACCATGGGAAGGTGTATACGGTTTAGGATTAGGATAGGGTTGAATTAATGAAATTTGACATAAAAATTGCGGTAGGAGTTGGCTATACTGGAATATCATCCTAAGAGCTTTTACATTAATTTTGATGTAAACCCTGTACATCCTTTAGTGGATTTCTACTGCATTGAAATATACCTGAACTGTATCTGATAACAGGCTACTTCTAGCTCAAGATCTGCCTCATGGTGAAAAGCATACTTGTGAAGCTTGTATTCAGGGAATGAATTAAAGTCAGGTGTTTTCCTGAAAAAACTTGGTGGCGACAGCTCTGATTTCAAGTTACACATTTCAGGACTTTTTCTTGGCATTTATGCAGGTAGACTAAGGCTTTCTTTGTCTGTAGGGGGACTACTATTACCTATGGGTCCCATAATGGACCTATAGCTCTGAAAATTTTCCTGTGTTTAGATGCAAGATCTCAAGTAGAAAAATTCTGAATTGGTAAACCCTAATTTCTGGTCCTCACTTCACCTTTTTAAAGGAGGCATTTGTTTCTCAAGCTTCACATAGGACTACTGTAATTTTCTCTGTATTTACAAAGTCTCATTTTTTATCCAAGTCACTCTAGTTAACCTCTAGTTAAAATTTTTAGTTAAAAATCTTACCCTTTGGTTTCACAACCAACTTAGGCTTATCTAATACTTTTGTGCACACAGCTGGAAGACTCCAGATGTACCACAGCAAATTCAGATCCTTGAGTGTACAATGGCATGCACTAGGTCAGTCTCAACCTTAGGGCAGCAAATATGACTCATTTCTCTTCTGATTATATCATACTTTTTCCTGTTTTCAGACCTATTTCTACAGCAGTCTGATTGACAAATTGATTAAAATTTGGGGGAACTTGGCATTACATGAGTAAGCTTAAATACTACATAATGTAACATACCTTACAGGAAGTGACAGTAAGAGAAGTATCTAGAAAATCTTCTGAGTTCCTCCCATTTATTGTTTTATTGTATTCTATAACACAGTCTCAACTTGTAAAATGAAAGCTGAAAGATACTACTGCCCAGTGATGGAAATATTTCTTCTGTTCACATCCTGGTATAATCCATCAAACACCAGGATGGAACTATAATTCAGATGCCTTTCACTGCCAGCTACATTCAATGATGGTAACCAAAGTGGTAAATAATTAGCCAGTTGCTTTCCTAGATGTTTTTGAAATAAATTATCTTACAGATGCTTAAACCTATCCATCTATGCATTTATCTAAACTTTTGATGAAAATTGACAGCTTCCACATTCAAGCATCCTTCAAGCTTCTGAGAAGGCTGGAAGAAGTTCATAAAACTGTTTGCTGCTAATGCTTTAACATGAAATAAGCTTTGGGCTTCACATCAGCCATGATGTCTCATCACAACAATGTGGCACAGTGAAAGAAGGAGGAAGTTGTTTCAAATACTAGTTGAGTTCACATCATCCGAATGGCTACCAGATGGGGCTCTGAGCTGCCTGGAGATTCCACCTGGGGGGTTAGAGTTGCCCATGCACTCTGCAGCGGGATGAATGGGCTCTCTGTGTCACCACCGCCCTGAGTGTGAAACCCAGCTGATCACATCTGGTGAGAGTCTTGAGGTAGGCCACTGGAGTAGACATCAGTAGGGAACCCGTGGGCAGAGGGAAAGGCTGACAGTGCTTCCTAAATTGTCCAGGAGTTCCTTAACTGTCCTTTTTATGTGATTTATTAGTTCTCTGGGATTAGGCAGTAAGCTTCTGCAGCTAGAGAAGGACATTTTCAGTAGCTGCATGGATTTTAGTGCTGTCCTACCAGCTAAGGCTGGGGAAGGCTTCAAAAATCTTTTCTCAGTCAGAGGTCAGGAGTTACAACAAAGGGAACATGAAATGAAAAAGATAACTGAAATCTAAATATTTAAGTTTCCATTAATCAGAATATATAATATATATACAAAAGCACACCAGATTACTCATCTGTAATACAGGGAATTTTAACAGTAGTTATAATATTTTTATTTTTGGTGTATCAGGTTTAGCTATCATACAGCTAAAATTACAGCTAATTTTCTGATACTTGAAACATTTGTTCTCAGAGTTGGCAAATGGATGTTTACTTGTAGTGAACTTAAAAATCAGACATAAATTTATACATTAGGCTAAATAAAATCTGTAAAGCTTACTCTCTGCAATTCATATATTAGTCAACTATCAGAGACAATGTATCTCAGAGCACTTGAAAAAGTAGAACTTAAAGATGGTATTCACTCACAGGTTTTGTGTGACTGTGGCTGAGCTTGTAAAATTCTCACCCCCCTTATGCACAAAGTATTGCTGAGTTACTTCAGAGACATGACTCCCCAAATACTTGTTACTGGGTTTATCTGTAGCAGTTTTGATTTATCTTGAAAGCAGACATCATGGGAGGAAGCACATCTGGGTTGTGTTTTCATGCCTTTATTAGCAACCATTAGGAAGAAACTAACCTGTTAAATGAAAACTTTAATTTTGATGTAATGACATGGTGACAAGAATAAGAGCTCTAAAAATGAAGCTCTCATACAGTGGATTATGTAGTGAGTAGCAGTATTCTTTTTACTGAACAAATCATGAACTCACAAGTTTTGTGCTCCTAAAAGTGCCATTCCTTGAACAAGATATAAAACTTGAGTCCAGTACATATGATTAAATGAAAGATGAATAGAGAAATACTGGTCTGGATAACTGTATTCCATTGAGTTGAATCTCACTTCTTTTGTAGTTGTCTCATAGTTTTGCTCTGCACTGATAACCAGTAACCATGATTAAACCCAGAAGTAGCTGCCTTTTAACTGTGAAGACAATTCATGTGTATGTACTGATTTATCCTGAGTACCATCTGCACTGAAACGTGAACACAAAAGTGTCTGACTCTTGTGGTATGTCAAACCCAAATGAAAGAAGAAAGCACTCAAATCACGCAAGAGGTTGAGGTTTTCAATCTGATTTTTCAAACTAAATCATTTATATTTACTTCAGAAACTAATTCAGTCTTCTGGATCCTTACTGGAAAAAACCTGAACCCATAATCTTTATGCTTGAAAGAACTTCTCTTCTTTTTCAGCAATACCAGACTTCCACTGATTTCACTTCTTATTTGGACTGTCCTTTATTATATGCCGTAAGAGGAAAACAGGCAGTAAGCAATCTTCTAAACAGACAAATTACTCCAGGTTGTATGTCAGATACTTTGATGTCAGATACTCTGATGTCAGATACTCCTGTCAAGGAGGCACATTCTCATCACATGGTTCTTGCGAGGTATCCACCACTTTACGAAGCATTGACTCAAAAATGTTCAAATCAAGCAGGAAAAGAAAATTCCCTTTCAAGGATTGCTGTAGACTACAATTCAGCTTTGAGATATGAAATGAAGCATGGTAGTAAATGCTGAAGCAGGAGTGAAGAGTAAAAAGGCAGCCTGACCAGTGTCTCTGAAAGGCTTCTACTCCTTCACTGTTTTCTTCACAGAAAACAGTTTTATTTCTATTTTCCATCCAATTCACTCTTCTTGTGCCTGATTTTTTTAAGTGAACCTAAATAAGAACATCGACGAAACAAGTGCTTTTTGTAAAAGTCAAAGCTGTGCATTTATGCGGAAACATCGTCTCTTCGACAAAGAGGTTTTATGTGTTTTCCTTACCTGCTGCACTACGGGGAAACAAACTTCCATTCACTTTGTGCAAACTGTAATCATCTGTACCCTTATTTTACTGTACTCTGTGCCCATTGCTGTGATTATAGAAAATTCACATTCCCTGAAGAAATATTTTTTAGTTAAAAAATACACATATATACATATATACTTCTGAATATTTTGCAGTCCGAGAGAAGAAAGTTACTCACTGGCTTGTCAGTTTAGGGGCTTATGCTTTCACTTGGTGTTGCACTGCACAGAACAAAACTGATCTGTTCTAGGATTTAGAGAAATATGGCTACACAGGCAAAGACTACACACAAACTCTGAGAAAAAATACTTGGACAACTGAAATTAATATGAGGAATCAAACATATTTTCCTACTTTCTATCTCAGACTATGGAATGGAAATGTTTATTTTGCTGGCTGATGTTTATCCACTAAAAATATCAACTGACAGAATGTTATAAAATGTAATATATTTGTATGAAGGTTGAGAATAATTCAATTATTAATATAGTGATGAGAGACATAATGGCTTATTTCTACCCATAGGTGACATCATGCATTAATTTTGTAGAATTATTCAGGTCTTGAAATGGGGCAGGGGAACAACCTTGATGTCTCCCAAAGGAAAGGGTGTGGTACACAGCTAGGAGAAAGAGAGCTGATAGAAACAGAACATAAAAAATGTTCATGACATGTGTCAAGGCAAGCATTGTAGGCCCCATTTAGTAAATCTAGAAGTAACATCCATATCCCAAAAATTAAAGTTTAAAATGTTTTCTTGCAGTGATGGAAGAAAGATGTACAGTTAAATGTAAGAGAAGAAGACAAAATGTCACTGCACTGCAATGAGTCCAGTTCAAATGTTAATAAGCAAGTGAAAATCTCTACACATGACAAGCTTCCACTAATGCCAGTTGTTGGTGATACTAATTTCTACAGATAACCATAGGGATAGATGACATGCAGTCTTCAAGGAGGTATGGTACCTCTTAGGCTATATCTAAACTGGGGACTTTTCTGTTAGCACAGCCCAGTTGGGCAAGTCCTAAGGCTGGTGCAGACCTCAGCACAAATTTGACAAGCTGCTCCGGCTTACAGCTAGAGTCACCTGAAAAGAACTTTCCACAGAGCAGCATATCTGGACCACAGATCACCCCGGCAACTCACCCACTTCATCTTCATACATACAGACAGCATTAACTAGTTCTGCTCTGGGACACTGAGCGCCAGAATGCTATGAAGCAGTCAAAGGGGGACTAGGAGCTAGCTCAATTATTGTAAGAACGGGGACATCAGAGTATTAATGTGGGGGAGCCTGAGTGGGTCCCCTACCCAGGGAGGTAAACCTATCAATTATCCCACATGTACAACTCAGCATTCTTACTCTGGTAGGCAGGATGTACGGAGATTTTACCTAATGTATTCAAAAGTTTAATCTGCATCATTCACATGCTAACGTGTTTGGTTTTGCTTGTTTTTATTAATTCATTTCTTTTAAAAATCACAGTATTCTGAACAAGGAAAAAAAGTAGCTTCACAGGAGAAAGCGACAATGAACTGTCTACTAATCAGAAAAAAACTAAATTCAAGGGCAAGAATTCTACAGGAATCCAGGAAACGCCTGCAGGTTAACTTACTGGCTAGCTAACGAAACATAAAGCACAGCTGAGATGAAGCAGAGATGGAGTAGCTGGCTGATAYGTATAAGGCCTGGGCAGCAGAGTTCCCAACTTCTCAGCCTGTCCCACCCAAGTTTAACGTATGTGGCGATCATAAGAAGCAGAAACAGAAGGGAAAAAAGGTGGGAAAAGTGTAAGAGAGTAGAAATCACGGGGCTTCCCTTAACGTGCATGAAGATTGATGAATGAGAGGGAAATAATTTACTTCCTAATGATCTGTAAAATATGAAAAGTTCTTGAATCTGAAACTGTGTAACTACTGCTTATATAAAGGTATGTCTGTGTACATGGGGGTATATATACACATCTAGTTTTGGATTTGTGATGACAGGTTGTTTAGCTAAGGGGGAAGATTATGGTGTTAGGACCATATTTGGAAGAGGAATGATTTTTAAGTTTCCTTTGCAATCCTTGATGTCTTTTTAGTTCAAAAATTTTTATGAAAATTGATTTCTCAAAGCAGTTTTATAAATATGGAGACAAAACACTGAAGTGAGAAAACTTTACTCCTACTTAAATGAGAAGCTTACAGTTAGCCATAGAATCACTACTGCCACAAATACACACTACCACCACAAAAAGAGAATCTGGTCTGCAATGTTCAGCTCCTAGAATTGCACTCAGCAAAACACTTAGAAACACATGTAATTTTAAGCATATGCTTAACCCTTTCCTGAATTGGAGCCTAAAATGTTCCTAGTATTCTTTCCAGCCCAGTACAATTATTGGATTAGATGCATGGAAAGTGAACGGCATAGGGGAATGTGCCTATTCTAAGGGAGAGATTCTCTCTTTTAGACTTTCTGCACACGCTGTATTCTTCTCTGTCCATTCCTGCTTCATTAATATTAATAAAAGCTTCTGTATTCAAGACATTTATAATACTGAATTACATTACTCAGTGGCTCTAATTATGTTATTTCTTGAATTCCAAATTGACTCCCAGCCTTACTCATTTTACCAGGTTTAAAGAAGAATATGATTCATCATTTACAGAAAGCACATTACATAAGTCACACAGTTTCACAATTGAGCACACTGACTGTCTGCATTGAAGCTACAAATAGGAATACAAATAGAGAGGATTTTCTATCCTTAGTTTGAAATTAAACTTAGACTACTGTATCAATCATGCGAGCTCTGGCTGAAATGAGAACAGAAAACATTCATCACATGTTTTAGATGTTCCAAACTAATAATAGTCTGGAACTGGTTTTCAAAGAAAGATACAGCTGTGCTTAGGAAGGGTGTGAATCCCAAGTACAACTGCTGCAAATAAAAGCTTTGTTTCTTTTTTTCTGTTGGATTCCTCATGAGGAAAATTTACTCCATATGTAGTACACATAATGGTTTTGCAATTCTAATGAAAAGTGTTAGCTACAGGCAGATTATACAGCATCAAAACTCTAATACATTCAGCAGTGTACTGTGGCCTACAGATGTGACTCCAATAATAGTAAGTGAGCTCATCCTTAGCGTGGAAGATTATTCATTAGGGAGAGAATAATGTAAGTGATATGATCATTACATCACCTTTTCCTGTACATTATTCTCACTACAGCTGACAGGGAAAACATTTCTCAGTTTTAAGTTACATTATTTTCAAATTTTGCGGAGTCTAGATAAAAGTGGTATTTGAAAGTGTATGTACTTTTAAAGTTTCATTTGATAACAAAGAAAGGCTAATGATGCAGTGTTGAATTACTTGTTCAGTATCTCTATCTGTTTTCTTCATATAAAATAGTTATTCCATAGTATTACAGCCCACGTCTATTAACGCTAGCTATTTTAATTTTTAGGTAAAGGTTTTGAAGAAAAGATATTTGAATCTATATAATCACAGAATCATAGAATGAAGGCTTTTGGTTGAAAGATAGGATCAATCTGATTAGTGTAAAAGAGGTCTTAATATTAAACTCAAAAGAAAATTGCCAGAAGTTACAAACTCAGGGAAATTTATGTTCAGATTACAGCAATAACATGTTTTGATGAGGATGGAGTCAATGAAGAAATATGAAAAGATTTCTTGGCTTTTTCTGTGCTTTTGGTAATAATGGTTTATATCCCTGTATTCAAGGATGAGGAGAAAACCACATTCATTATGATGAGGATGGAATTTATCATGATAAACAGTGTGTTTACTGATACTACTGCACAAAGGAGGGAATAATGTAAACCAACAGCAGAAGCCCTCCTAATTTTGAGACTATGGCATTCATAATTTTGAAACTATGCATATTTTGGTCTTATTTTTCCAAATCAGACTGCTGTTCCACAATGTTCTCAGCACCTGCCATCAGAATGAGAATTATTATCAACAGTTTGTAAAAGCCTTAGCCTAGACTACATTAGTACAGACATAGGCATTTGTATATCATGGCCTAGTTTTTCAAGTTTCCACTAAATAAGGATATTGTGAGGATTTGGAATGCTTATGTGCAAATCTTACATAGCACTTTTAGAACTGAATTAATTTAGCAGAAAAATACCAGTTTCAAAATGTAAACAGTAGTCCTATTTGTATTGCAGACATTCTTTGGACAATTAATACAATAAAGTTTTTAAAAGAAACCCATTCACTCCATTTAGTATATTTGATTGAATATTGAGGTGGGGAACAGGAACAGACTTTTCATTCAGTTCTGCTGCTTTCACTGGCATATACCTCTTTGCATAACCACTTGCCACTGTCAGTATTAATAGAAAAGAAACATGTTGTCGGCTTAATCATAGGAGAGTGCAACTGATCCAAGTATTTTGTGTAAGGAAATGATCACAAAATATTTATCCTGGTTTTGGCTTCTTTGCTATGGTATCTACCTCATGCACTTTTTGCATTCACAAGGATTTCCTGCCGTTGTGTGCACCAAGCTGGTTTACTACCTGTGTTTCTACTTCTGTACTATATTGTTTTTCCTGCCTGAACAGTTACCAAGCAGTGCAGTATCAGTCACCATGCAGTGTAAATGCTACAACATCAATAGACAAGTCTCCCAAACACAATTAAATGAAATTCTGGAAACCTGCTCATAGATACAAAACTCCATTTTCCTCTCATTCCTATCATTCCCAGATGTGAATGGAATAGAAAATGTTTTCTCTTTTTCAAATTCGGATATTTCTGTAGAACCACGTGTGAGAACTACAGTTAGTAAGTTGTCTTTAAATGTAAGATTTCCCTGATCTAAAGCATGGCGATGCTCTGAGAGTCTACATTTCATGAATGTAGATATACTTGCAGACTGGTGGTCTCAGAAAGTGGTTTGCAGGGACCAAGCCAATTCAGTAAGCAGCGCAATAAAGACAGTCTGGTTTACTACAAGCTGACATCCTACTTCAACATTACTTGTCTCTCTTTTTTTTTTTTTCTTTTTTGTGCTCCTTTCTTCCCCTCTCCCTATTTCCCAGTCCTCTTCTAGGTGTTCTGTCTATTTTGGATTAGCAAGTGGCAATATGTGCTATGGCTGGTGTGGAGTTAATGTGAGCAGTTTGCCTCACTGGTACCCACACTGATTAGGCAACTGACTACAGCTTCTTGTAGGCAAAAGATGATGGGTTGGAACAGCTTTCTTCCACCATGGAGGCAGTGTATTTGGGTCTCCTAATGCCTCTGACACCCCTACTTCTCCATCAAGTTTGGCTGACCAATAGGTTTAAAGATTATTACAGTGGACTGGCAGTAACAGTCTGAATGCAAAGGGCTCACTTCCATAGAAAAACAGAACAAAAATATAGTGTAGAAGTTGAAGGTCTGGAAATACCAAAATCCTCATTTCCTTACAAAGGGAGTACGAAATGATGTTACTATTACTGAGACTGATAAAATTATTTTTCCCTCTTTCCCTCCTGCTCTAATTAAACAACTGAGATCTATTTTACTAAAACATTATTGCTTTCCCCCTTTAATCAGTGTTTCCATTAATTTTTTGGTTAACTTTCAGGTTTCCTGTCTGTTGTTGTTCAAATTTTGGGGGGTTCATACCTGCAAAATTTTCTCCCCCCCCCAAAGACCTAGAAAGACATTTTTTCTTTGAAGTAGTGGTATTTTAAAATAATCTCCTGATTACAGGTGGGCGTATAAGAAAACTATCAAGCATTACATGATCTTACAACTGTAAAACTGTCCTTGACAGTTTTAAAACAAAACAATACTTTTTGTGACATGGACAAAACCACATAGTTTATAAATGTTGAATTCAATCCTTCTTCATAGTAATAGTGCTACTTTAATGAACAGATTTCAAGATGAAGCCTGTAACTTACCAGTCTTCAAGAAAACAATTAAGGGTAGTTTTCATAGCAGGTGTTATCCATATAACCAAAGTGCTCATACAGAGCCCAGTACCGGAATGCTTTACTATCACCTCTCAAAAGACCTCCGTGAGATATGCAAGTACCAGTCCCATCACTTCCCAGGTGTGGGAAGCCAAGACGTTATTCTTCTGCAGCAGAAGACCTTGTTGCTAGCACTTGTACTGGCTCACATCTGCCGACCTTGCTGTGTCACCAGAGCACATGCCCACCTGGGTGCCTTTGCCAGGGCAGCATGTCTATCCCTATATGAAATTTTACTGGTTAAGAAAAGTTTGTTATGAGTGGGGGCAGAAGCTTCTAGGTGCCAGTGCTGTTATGTCATTAGCAGTGTGGTTGGTGGCTGAGGGCTGGTGTGGCATGGGAAGACAGTTTCTTTCAAAGGAAGGGTTATGTTTTGCCAGCTTACAAACTTGTGTGGGAACACAAGACAACTTTTCTTAGAAAACTTTGTAGTGTAGATGAGGCCTGAGGAAATGAGGCTCTCTGGTTCCAAGGACACTTCTCACACTGACAAAGCTAGCTAAATGCTTCCAGCCCCCTTTCCTCATCACTGATCATTTCCACGCCTGTGCTGACACCCTGTTTGTTCTAATGTGATTGTCTGTGGAGCTGAAAAATAAACCAGATGAGAGAGCTGATCCAACTTTAAAAGCACTCCTCCTCCCCTCCCCTTTTTTTCTATTTTTGAGGACATGCTGTTGAGAGAAACATCCATAGAAACAAGACCTGCAAAACTAGGGACCAGATCCTTAATAACATTACAGCCAAAAAGAAATTAGATACCTAATTAAATCTGTGAATCTGATTTTATATGACCTGTTTAGAATTGTGAGAATCCAGATCTTCAGATTCTGGCAGATTCCACCAGATTCTTCATATTCTGCCAGATTCTTCTCTGGCACCCTAAAACTCAGTTAATCTTCTTTTTCATTTAGCAAATGAATGGTACTTCAATCTGTTGTCTTCTAGATGCTGAAGTTATATATATTTATAGAATCATAGAATCATAGAATAGTTTGGGTTGGAAGGGACCTTTAAAGGTCATCTAGTCCAACCCCCCTGCCCTGGGCAGGGACATCTTCAACTAGATCAGGTCGCTCAGAGCCCCGTCCAGCCTGACCTTGAATGTTTCCAGGAATGGGGCATCTACCACCTCTCTGGGCAACCTGTGCCAGTGTTTCACCACCCTCAGCGTAAAAAATTTCTTCCTTATATCTAGTCTAAATCTACCTTCTCTTAGTTTAAAACCATTCCCCCTTGTCCTGTCGCAACAGGCCCTGCTAAAAAGTTTGTCCCCRTCTTTCTTATGAGCCCCCTTTAAGTACTGAAAGGCTGCAATAAGGTCTCCCTGGAGCCTTCTCTTCTCCAGGCTAAACAACGCCAACTCTCTCAGCCTTCCTTCATAGGAGAGGCATTCCATCCCTCTGATCATTTTCATGGCCCTCCTCTGGACCCACTCCAACAGGTCCATGTCTGTCTTGTGCTGAGGGCTCCAGAGCTGGCTGCAGTACTCCAGGTGGGGTCTCACCACAGCAGAGGGGCAGAATCACCTCCCTCGACCTGCTGACCATGCTTCTTTTGATGCAGCCCAGGATACCGTTGGCCTTCTGGGCTGCGAGTGCACACTGTCGGCTCACGTCCAGCTTTTCATCCACCAGTACCCCCAAGTCCTTCTYGGCAGGGCTGCTCTCAATCCCTTCATCCCCCAGCCTGTATTGATACCGGGGGTTGCCCCGACCCGGGTGCAGGACCTTGCACTTGGCCTTGTTGAACCTCATGAGGTTCACATGGGCCCACTTCTCGAGCTTGTCCAGGTCCCTCTGGATGGCATCCCGTTCCTCAGGCGTGTCAACCGCACCACTCAGCTTGGTGTCATCTGCAAACTTGCTGAGGGGGCATTCGATCCCACTGTCTATGTCACTGATGAAGATATTAAACAGTACCAGTCCCAATACGGACCCCTGTGGGACGCCACTTGTCACTGATCTCCATCTGGACATTGAGCCGTTGACCACTACCCTCTGGATGCAACCATCCAACCAATTCCTCACCCACCGGACAGTCCACCCATCAAATCCATACCTCTCCAGTTTAGAGAGAAGGATGTTGCGGGGGACCGTGTCAAAGGCCTTACAGAGGTCCAGATAGAGGAGATCTGTAGCCCTTCCCATGTCCACTGATGTAGTCACTCCATTGTAGAAGGCCACTAGATTGGTCAGGCAGGACTTGCCCTTGGTGAAGCCGTGCTGGCTGTCTCGAATCACCTCCCTGTCCTCCATGAGCCTTAGCACAGCTTCCAGGAGGATCTGTTCCATGATCTTCCCAGGCACAGAGGTGAGACTGACTGGCCTGTACTTCCCCGGGGTCTTCCTTTTTTCCATTTTTAAAAATGGGGGTTATGTTTCCCCTTTTCCAGTCAGTGGGAACTTCACCGGACTGCCACAACTTCTCAAATACGATGCAAAAAAGTCATTGAGTACCTAAATTTCACAAATTTAATTTCAAAAGAGGTACTAAAAATGTTGACTTAAGCCCCAGCTGAGGGATATGCAAATGCAACAGTGTACCAAATATATTTGCATTAAAGATCTAATTGAATTAACTGTTCACACAGCTTCTACACAGTCAGCTTGTCATGGCTTCCTTTGCAGCTTGACTACCTCCATTTTTGATAGAGAGATTTAAAAGGTTTTCTCCCTTCCCCTGGGATTAAAGATCATGATGAGCACTAATTAGCCACCTGCACCCATAGCACAGTGCTACAGCTTGTTTACCTTACAGAGGCTGCTGCACCCCTGGAGAAAAGTCATAGCATGGTGGTTTTTTTCTTTTAAACATTTCAAGTTCAGTTCCTTCAAGAAAAGTTCAACAGTTTACGCAATTTTTAGCATTACTAGGAGGAGAAAGAGTCCCCTTTTCTCAYAGTGCTACCTGGTTTCTGTAGAAGAGAAAATCAATACTGTTCATTTTTCTTCTCTTTTTAATCTTTCTTTTTCATCAAGCGATTCACACATTTGGTGTTAGCTGCAGCACTTCGCTCCCTATAACATGTAAAAATGAGACTTTGAAAATAAAAGTAACATTTAGCAATCACAAGAGCTTTACTCATGTTGGCACGATGTAGAATCCACTAAATAGCCAATTAAAATATAAGAAAACAATCAGAAATAAATAAAAGAAACCTCTTCTCAAATCCTTTAATGCAGTGATGCTTAAGTAGGTTTTTTATTGTCAAACTGTGTCTTTGAATGAAGCACTATTTAGGACTAGCAGCTGATATAATTTAAACTGTATTGTGATTCGTTTGCTATTTTTCCTTACCATGACTGGCTAAGAATGGTAAAAAATGTTCTGCTTTGTTTGTCTTTTATAAGTTCTGACTCAGTGGCAGGCAAGTACTACTTACGGGCCTGATGTAAAGCCTAGTGAAGTCAACTGGAATGTTTCCAATGACTTCATTAGACTTTGGATTGGGTCTGAAGTGCAGCAATTTACTCAACTCTGGAGCATAAATTACAGACATAAAAAACAAATTATTTGTGTGTTGCTGGATTACTGACAGCAAAATGTATGATGTCAGAAAAATAATAGGCAGAGATAGCCTCCACAAGTTGGAAAAGCTTAAAATATAGCCAAAGATAGGGGAATACTCTTTGGCAAGAATAGAGACAGTCTCAGTTCTAGTGCTGATGGAGGAAAGTTGAGTAATTTGACAGACAATTACGTGATTAATCTAGTAGGAGAAGACGCTATCTGTCTCATTCAGTCACCACTCTGCTGCCTGATCATTGGACTAATACCTGGATGAGACAATAGTCTGCTATCACAGCAGGAAGAGCTCTGAATCTGTAACAACCAATGGAAACCCCTTTGGAAATGTTACAAATTCCAGAGGCCTAAACTCAGAGTGGAGGCAAACAATGTCAGCCTAACACATCAGCTGAGTTTGTTGCCCTAGTAAGTATGACAATGTTGAAGAGAACTGAATGTGAATGTTACTTAAATAACAAGAAATCAAGCGATCTCCGCCTGAAACATAACATTTTGTTTTAGAGAAAGATCTCCCAGATACTGTTCTTCCGAAATTCCATACTATATGTCTTGATGAGTTAGGAGTGATACAATGAGCTAGGTACTTGTTTCCATCAAAACTTACTTAATTTCCCCTTGTTTGAAAACCTCAGGATGCCAACATCTTACCCTAGCTACCCCAGAGAAACTAACCAAAATATTTGTTACAAAGTGGTTATTTGGTTGAACCAACTCTTCTCAGGTGACTATTTTATTTCAGCATACAATAATCCAATCACTGAAGAGTAATTCTACTTTGTAAAAAGATTGATTATTTTGGAATAAACCCATTTTTTGTTCTGGAAGAGCCTATCCAAGCAAGAGCTGTTATCCTGGAATAGCTGATTATGCAAGAGCTATGTCAATCCACTTCTATAGATGTGTAAAACCTTAGTATTCAGACATTGATTTCTCCCAGATCGGGAAGTATTTTTGACTTTTAGAATTTGGTTCAGGTTATTCTTTAGCTAGGTGTATATATCTTTAGCTTCACCTTATTAGCAAATCAGGAAGGATTTTTGTTTAGAGAGGTATTTACATAAAATAGTTTGTATTTTAAGAATGATAAAAGAAATAYGAAATTGGGATTTAATGTGGGTAAAATACCTTTACATCAGGAGGTAATATCACATTGTAAGCCACAGAACTGAAAGACGCATATATTTTGTTTATAAAGTTGATATGCAAAATAAAATTGTATTTTTAAAAAGATATAAAGATGCAAGTTAAACTTTAAAATAATAAGGTGCGCATCTTCAGTTACCAATTTTTGTCTTACATTAATTTATATGCACAATTTATTTATACAGTAGTCTTTACTGATTTGTTTTTAAGTAATATTTTACTATTAGAAGCCATCTCCCTCTCCCAAAAGCAAACAAAACCCCCTGTGAAAAAGTAAAAAAAGCCTTTTAGCGTTCCTTTTCTATTAAACTTTCTCCATATTTTGACTCCCTTTGTTTTCACAAATTGTTTTCACAATTGAAACAGGGATGGACAGGGATATTGGACAGGCAAACGGAAAATAAAAGCCACGGGGCTTTTTTTATTATTAAACCAGATGACACTAACAAATACAGATAAGGTACTGGACAAATAAACCTTTCCTCAGATCACACCTGTGCCTTAAAGTATGGCCATTTTTTACCACTATATCAGTCTAAACAGATTCTCCTCACAAACTTTTCCTCACTTACTGCCTCAAATTGTCATGGTCATCATAATACTATCCAGGCTGGAACAAAAAGAATGGGAAAGGGAAAAGGGTACAGAGAAGAAACCCTTGGAATAATACTTGGAAAKAAAAATTTTGAGTAACTGGAAATGCTTGTCTTTTAAAAATCGCTATACAAGAAAAGATGCTTTTTTGAGATAATTTTTTCCCTTTCTTTTTATACTGGCTATAGCAGAAACTGTCTTCTTTTTCTTAAACAGCATCTACTTTCTGCTGGGCAGATCACATACAACCTCACCACACAGGTGCTGCGCACTCTTGCTTTGTTCCAGTAAAACATGTGCTCAACTTTATGTATGTATACTCCCTGTGAATTAATGTCAACAGATAATAAACTATTTGATGCAAAAAGCTTTGTTTAACATTATTAAAAAAAATTTTGGTAGGATTCCCAGGCAGGATTTTTACAGACGTTTTCCCACATAAGATGGGCAATTAGACAGTATGAAAAGTGACTTCCAGTTCTCAAAGTTTCATTTCATTTGGGAGCCAATATGATTTAGCGGCTAGACTAGTTTAAAAGACAAGGAGCCAAAAGAATTTAACATTTTCAGGAAGGCTGAGCCATTCACTGAATTACCTTGGGCTAATCACTTAACTGTTATGTTCTTTAGTGAAACCATCTGTAATACTGGGTCAAAACATGCCTGCCCCAAAAAAACTCATTGAGAAACAGATGCTTAAGTCTGGTTCAGTTCTCCAAAGTAAATAAATTACAAAAAAGAGCAAGACAAATATGGCACGAGAACAAGACATTCCTTTAGCAACCTTACTAAGTCAAACTGAGATGCAGCTGCAACGAAAGCCTACTCAACTGCAATGTTGTATATCATTGAGCTAAAAGCCAGCATAAAATACACTGTGATGTCTACTTGATTATTAAATGCTCACTTTGAAACTAGAAGGCAAAATTCAGACTTCACTTACATAGCTACAACCTCACTGACTTCAGAAAAAACAGTGGAAATCCATGGAGTAGCATCCTGTGGAGTCTAAACTTCATGCACACAAAAGAAGACACTTTTAAGTCAAGGAAACAAGCATTGGCAACATTCAGTACTTTGCGTACTTACTTTAAAGCACTGTGCATTTTTATGGTACTCTATCAAAGAGAAAACAGCTGTCATAGCCATTGTTCTAATCTGGACACTAGTTCAGACTATCTTGTGGAAAACAGCAACGCTATTACCATATAAAGATGTACAGCAAATGGAAGATTAATCTGGCAGTTAAGGCACAAGAATAGAGATCAGGAACCCACCCAGGTTTCATTTCCAGGTATATCAGACACTTCCTGGATGATCATGTGCATATCGTCAAATTTTGATGTTCCAGTTTCCTCATCTACAAAACGGATCTAGCAGCACTTGTTAAAGAAGTTCTGTGCTCTGAGACTGAGATGAAAAAAGGCTTAAAAGGTCTGCAGTTAAGGAGGAACTGCACATTGCTAACTATGGCAGCCTTACTCAATTCTTTTCCTTTTCAGTTAATGCATCATTCAGTTAATTTGGCATATCATTGAAAACATTCTGCAGTAGAGGCATACACAGTTTAAATGCCCCTATGTGTCATCATCAGCCAAATTAATACTATCTCTTAAACAGAGCGCACATGAATTTTGTACTTAAAAACATGCAGAAGCCCTGGATCCTACTGAAATGCAACACAGTATGTGGAAAATCTATAGTTTCAAACAACGTTACTTGCACTGGTTCACAAAACCTAGGAACACAATGGTGTTTTCAGCAATGCAGTGTGCTATCGGTTATACTTCTTTTCATAATCTTAATCACAACTACATACTGCAATATCGTCACTTCACACATCAACAATAGAACTAGACCTAGCCACAGCACAGGGAGCCACCAGCATACAAAGAGCCTCTCATGGCATCAAGCCAACAAAACAGTGTATTTCTGTGCCTGTATACAGCTGGCAGAGGCAGAATAGATGGGAAAACAACCTGACAATCCCCTGCTGCTTTATTTACACCTCAGAGCTGTTGTAGTACAATGCCTGGGGACAGACCGAGCTCAGAATTGGACATTTCTCAGCCCTGTGCTCTGGAGCTGGGCTGCATCCTTCGTGTTTTCAGTCAAAAATCTCTTTTTATGTTTTTCTTTTTTTTTTTTTTTTTTTTTTGGGAGGCGGGGGAAAGGGGGCAGCATGCATTGAGTGTACTGACTGTGTTCCCCTAACAAAATACCAGTTTGGAAGTTACTGTTGTGTTCCCTCTTCTCATACTTTAACACGCTAGAAAAATTAAAACCTAGCATGTTCAAGGAGCTAATGCCATCTAAAGGCTAATACGCTGAACTACAATATACGGCCACTAGCCTTATAACCATAAGGAAAACCACTGCATCTAACTGCTACAGATTTTCACTTACTCTGTTGCTGAGAACAGCATAGGCACCAGAGGGCTTTAGCTGGAATGGCAAAAAAAAGAAAAAGTTATTATTCAGCAAGATTGTCTCATACAAAGTCCATCTCTTTGTGTATGATTTTTTTTATTTATCACTAGAGCTTTATTAGTAACATGATTTATCCTGATTTTATTTATGAATATTATTTCATTGCACTTCCATTTACTTTAAGCAAAGTTGATAGTAGTATGAACTGCTGCTCATTTCAAAACACATCAGAAGTCAAAGAATGAATATTCTGCAGCAATATTAGAAATTTATATATTTGAATGATATTTTTTCTAACTTTCCGAAAAGACAGTCTCCTCCAATCATGTACAGCCTTCTTAAACATGAAGAAAAGTACCTGTTTTCTAGAAGATCCTGACTTTGTGCTCAATTTAAGTGTAAGTCTAAAAAATGGTTCTACCCTGGTAACTTCTCCGGGTCTCTCAAATAAAATAATAATAAAATCAATCAGGTTGGTTAATTTAAAGTTTAATTTTAAATATGTTTGCTTTACAAAACAAATACTACAAAAGTAGTATTATTAAGCAGTATGGACTTTCTGTTCAAGCTATAAGGAAAGTCAAGCTGCTGAACGATTAATCTCGGTTTGCTGAAGTGTTAAACCAGTTTTTGACAAGCATCTTTTTCTGCAAGCAAGGTGGCAGTATTTTCTTCATTTCTGTTTATTCAGCTCGCTCACTTAAATGAATTATCCCAGCTGACTTTTTTTTTCATTATTTCCATCCATAAATGAAAAACAGATGGAAAGGACAGGATGATCTCTACTAGTTCTACACACTTGAAAGACTGAGTGATCAAACCAATTAAACTCTCTTCCTAAAAGTATACTTCCTTTTTTTTAATAAAACCTTTTTCAATGCAAAACATACTTAGATAATCTTCTTAAGAAGAAGGTTCAAATACATTTAGAGAATCATAGAATCATAGAATTATAAAGGTTGGAAAAGACCTCTAAGATCATCGAGTCCAACCATCAACCCAACACCWCCATRCCCACTAMACCATGTCCCTAAGCGCCTCATCTACACGTCTTTTAAATACTTCCAGGGATGGTGACTCMACCACTTCCCTGGGCAGCCTGTTCCAATGTTTAACCACTCTTTCAGTAAAGAAATTTTTCCTAATGTCCAATCTAAACCTCCCCTGGTGCAACCTGAGGCTATTTCCTCTCGTCCTATCACTTGTTACTTGGGAGAAGAGACCAACACCCACCTCACTGCAACCTCCTTTCAGGTAGTTGTAGAGCGCGATAAGGTCTCCCCTSAGCCTCCTCTTCTCCAGAYTAAACAGTCCCRGTTCCCTCAGCCGCTCCTCATAAGACTTGCTCTCCAGACCCTTCACCAGCTTTGTTGCCCTTCTCTGGACGYGCTCCAGCACCTCAATGTCCTTCTTGTAGTGAGGGGCCCAAAACCGAACACAGTATTTGAGGTGGGGCCTCACCAGTGCCGAGTACAGGGGGACGATCACTTCCCTACTCCTGCTGGCCACACTATTTCTGATAAAGGCCAGGATGCTGTTGGCTCATGTTCAGCCAGCTGTCAGCCAGCACCCCCAGGTCCTTTTCCGCAAGACAGCTTTCCAGCCACTCTTCCCCAAGCCTGTAGCGTTGCATGGGGTTGTTGTGGCCGAAGTGCAGGACCTGGCACTTGGCCTTGTTGAATCTCATACAGTTGGCCTCAGCTATATACTACATTATAGTAATCTTATTTAACTAAAAGCAATTATAAAGAGGTTTTTTCTCATTATTTTCTTTCAATTCCCATATTTTTCCACTAGGAGTTTGGTATGAATCACAAGTAAAAGCATAATAATTATCTAGTAAAAAAAGAAATGAAACAGCCCTCATCTTCTAAAATAGTAAAATGTACATAAAAATTAAGAATCCATATAAATGTTATGTTAAAGTCTGAAATGTCTCAGATGTATGTACATACAGCACACCCTCTTTGTTAGCAAAAAGAAATGCTAAATTATGCATAAAGACTATAATCAGCACATTTTAATGGTTACCAATTAGTGAAAAATCAGTCTTTAAGAAAAAATACAACTGTAATTCAAGATTAAAAGCAATCATTTAAATCAAAGTTTCCTGTTCACTGATTTGATTCATTTTCAYGATGGCTGATTTAAACCACTCCTCTAATATATGCTACTGTTTACTCATTCTGAGTTACAGAAAATATTTTTTTCCGCTTTTGAAACAAAATACGGCTGCCAGACTCCTCACTTTTTCTAGCTGCAGTCACACATTTACTTCTGTAAACAGGGTTATGTCCCTTCACTTCCTAACCCATATCATGGACTCCCCCTGTCCACCTTTTACTAACATTGATGTACTCGCAGCCAAGCAGTCAGCTGCATCAGTTCCCTGATCCAGATGAAACAAATTTGTTGAAAACAACAGCAAATTACCCTTTATGAAGGACAGTCTAGGCACAAGAGGAGGGAGCTGGGAAAAGCCTGGGGTAAAAGGYGGTACTCTTTCTCTGTAACAGTCTTGTGGTGGGTTGACCCTGGCTGGATGCCAGATGCCCACCAAAGCCGCTCTATCACTCCTCTCCTCAGCTGGACAGGGGAGAGAGAATATAACGAAAGGCTCGTGGGTCAAGATAAGGACAGGGATATCATTCACCAATTACCGTCACAGGCAAAACAGACTCGACTTGAGGAAATTAAATTAATTTATTACCAATCAAAATCAGAGTAGGGTAATGAGAAAATTAAAACTAAATCTTAAAACACCTTCCCCCCACCCCTCCCTTCTTCCTGGGCTTAACTTCACTCCCGAATTCTCTACCTCCTCTCCCCAGTGGCACAGGCGGATGGGGAATGGCGGTTGTGGTCAGTTCATCACACGTCTCTGCTGCTCCTTCCTCCTCAGAGGGAGGACTCCTCACACTCTTCCCCTGCTCCAGCGTGGGGTCCCTCCCACGGGAGATGGTCCTCCACGAACTTCTCTAACATGGGTCCTTCCCATGGGCTGCAGTTCTTCACAAACTGCTCCAGCGTGAGTCCCTTCCTCGGGGTGCAGTCCTTCAGGAACAGACWGCTCCAGCRTGGGTCCCCCATGGGGTCACAAGTCCTGCCAGCAAAACTGCTCCAGCGTGGGCTCCTCTCTCCATGGAGCCACAGGTCGTGCCAGGAGCCTGCTCCAGCRCAGGCTTCCCACAGGGTCACAGCCTCCTTTGGGCATCCACCTGCTCTGGTGTGGGGTCCTYCATGGGCTGCAGGTGGATATCTGCTCCACCATTAGCCTCCATGGGCTGCAGGGGGACAGCCTGCCTGACCGTGGTCTTCACCAGGGGCTGCAGGGGAATCTCTGCTCCGGTGCCTGGAGCACCTCCTCCCCCTCCTTCTCCACTGACCTTGCTGTCTGCAGAGTTGTTTCTCTCACATATTCTCACTCTCTCTGGCTGCAGTTGCCCAGGTTTTTTTTTTCCCCTTCTTAAATATGTTATCCCAGAGGCACTACCACCGTTGCTGATGGGCTCRGCCTTGGCCAGCGGCGGGTCCGTCTTGGAGCCGGCTGGCATTGGCTCTGTTGGACATAGGGGAAGCTTCTAGCAGCTTATCACAGAAGCCACCCCTGTAGCCCCCCTGCTACCAAAACCTTGCCACGCAAACCCGATACAAGTCTATGTTAGTATAAAGAAACTGGGGAAAGAGTACACTTTTTGGGTACAATGTTCACATTACCTACAGTAATATCCTACACCAATTTGAACCCAGTTACTCATGTTTTATCTTTATACAACTAAAGACATTCTTTTAAATGGATATGGCTCTGCCATCTTCCTTCATACCAGTTTCCTTGGCCTCAGAGCATACTTCAATATCACACAGCACTCCAATCCCCTCATCTAAGTCCATAGCTATACTAGAATCCTGTATTAATGCACGTAAAGTTTCTCTGTGTATGTACCAACTACCTCACAAACTTCTCCCTGTGGTCTTCTGTTCTCTTCTGATCACCCAATACCTCAGGTAACAAATTTGGCTTTGAATTAATTGAAGGTTTACAGGTAGACTTACATTTTCCCACTTTGGAGTCAAAACCTGACTGTGAAAGGCATTATAAAGACAAACCCTTCATTTATCTTTAACGTTAAGACTACCACTTTTACCCTAGTTTGCAACAGAAAAAGAAAAAAAAAAGAAAAAAAAGGATCGTTTTTACTGTCTGCTTGATTATCTGTTGGYTTCTTCTCTTCACTCGCATACATATTTGGAATCAATCCACAAACTGTGAACAAATATGACAGAGGAACAGAAGTCTCTGTGATGATAAGATTCTGTAAGTATCATGAAAATCAATATCCGAGTCAAGGAGAAAGACCCAAATTACTGTCGCTGTAGAACACTGAAGTTACCTGTCCTCTTTGGCCTCCTGGCTGGATAATGAGCATGTGCCAAGCCCCACAGCACAAAACCACAGTGTATTTCAGAATCAGGCACGACACCTGCTACCTCTTGTGCGGCTAGCACTTTGGGAGCACAGAGGGAAGATTAACGTATTACAGGGCATGTCAGAGAGCTAAAAGTCTAATGGGGTGCCAGAGCAATGTGCATGGCATCTAGAAATAAGGGAACACAGCAGGAAGCTCGTGCTATTGTTGTGGCAGGAYGGGGCTATAGCTGATGTAAAGACAGAAGACACAAAACTGTGGGAAACCAGGATTCAGTATTTCTGCTGCTCCAAGATGAGCTATGCTTATAACGCAACCATTCATGACTTCCGAAACCTTTTAAATGACTTTTCTTGCCTCACCTCTCAATATTTCTTGACTACACAAACCTATGACTTCAGACCAACATCTTCAAGACATTTTATGAAGTGTTCCTCAAGGGTAGAAGGAACAGCTTTTACCACAATGTGCTTTTTATGATTTCTGTCGTACTGAATGATAACCATTTGTCTAAAAAAATCCAACTAAGGAAAATTTTCTTCCCCAAATTAGAGACTGCAATGGGATATTCTGGCCAGAATCTCAGAATACACCTCCTACGGCAGCATCAAAAATACTTCTGGTAGAGAATTAAGAAATGTGACCATCACGTCACATGCAGCCCTTTTATCCCGTCTTTTTCATCTATGTGGGACAGTGTTAATTAGTTGCTCTCATAGGACTCATTCCACAAACTCAAACCAACCCTTTTGTTGCTTGCTCTATTGTGCCGAGATTAAGCTGCTGACTGTGCCACAAGCCCATCATTTTTTAGGTACTGCCCACCTGAATGTTAAGCACCTTGAATCTGATGTGGTATTAAATCCGCATGGAAGGAAAGCAGTTAAAATATCAGGCTGTGGTTCTAGCCTTGAACAAAACTCTCCAGAAGGCAAAATGTTACATGATTACTACGTTTTTTAAGAATAATAATTTCAAACTCAAGAAGACTGCATTTCTGTAGWTCCCTGAGATGTAACGAAGGTATGTAATACCATGTAAGTGTATGATCTTTGATTCGTGCATAGAGCACAAAGATGCAGTTAGCTATAAATAGTATGCAGGAGTAATGCAACCATTACTATACTCTGCTATGATTCCACTTCTGTTCTGCAAGATGGACATGAAATCCAGGCCTATTCTTCATCAGCGGAATTAAAAACAAGTTTGTCTACACACAGACATCTATAAATAAAATGGTTTATGTTGAAGATACTCTTATCCTTCTATATTTAAGCCTGATCCATCACCCACTAATGGCAACAGAAACCTTGCTACTGACTCAATTAAATGTTGGACTGAACTATTTATGCTACCTCTGATGTCAGGAAAAGTGTATTTTTTCCTTTCAACAGGTAACAGAATCTCTTACTTACTCTTCAATTATTTTGTATATATATTTTTTAAAGCTTCTGCATGAGGGGCATAACTGTTTTGTAGATGTCAGTATGAACACAACCTGGATAAGAAATTGTAAACATTCACAAAAGACTCCAAAACCAAGTAATCGTGACTTGTCAGAATGCACACATCTGATGGAGAACCAATTTTACCATGGAAGGATTAAACTAAAACTTTGAACAGGCTGTTCAGATTTGGTACAAGGGGTTTGGGACAACTCTAACACCCATGGTCTCTCAGGTTGAAGCTTGACAAGGATCTGGCCTGGCACTACACCAGAACCAAAACCTGTCATCTCTTCTTCATCTATTTTCTCTTTCCCACGTTCTCCCTCTCTTGTGCCGGTGTTTGCGCAGCAAGTGCACAACAAAATCATTTGAAGACCTGGTCTCACTGAAAAATATTGCAGGGGAATGCTTGGCTGTCAGCTGGGTCAGTTTTCTCAGCGTGCTTCACTGTCCGGCACAAATGCAGGCACACAGAGGCTCTACCGGCTTAAATGTGTACTGTACTGTAACTTTGGAAACCTAAGACCAGATAGGGATAAATGACTTACACTGGATTGTTTTTTAGCCTACTGTCTTCAAAAGTACTGTTCACATGCTAACTTCTATTTAACGTGCACTGAACTGCACCTTACCAGATAAGCCTAGTGGTTTATATAAGCTCATATTCCATTTCAACCAAAAACGGTCATTTCAAACAAAGACAAAAATCTCATAGTGGACTACTAAGCAAATAGGCAACCTAAAAAGATTTTTTTTTTTTTTTTGCTGTGTCCCCTTAAGCATCAGACTTTATCACCACTATTAATATTTATGCTAGCTAGCTTGAAGTATTTATTTATTTGATTTTATTAATTCCCGCTAAACACTTTGGCTTATTATGTGTTTGAGTGATGAGTGCCTCGCCTGAATAAGCATTTTATTTGGAAAAAAAATCAAATTTGAATTTGCTACACACTTGCTTACTCTTCTCACAACTTTCCCACTACTGATTTACAGACATTTTACGTATTTCTCCATGTCTGTTATAGCATTTGTACGCACTGACTATTACTGTAACTGCACACACATACCGAGGGCTCAGTTTAATAATTTTTCCCTTCGGCAGCGAAGCCGGCCGATGTGACTGCCGGCTCCCCCCTCTCCTGTCCCACACCCGTTCTTCCGGGCCGGTAACTCATTCAAAAAATTACCTGTCAGAAAAACTCTTAAAAACGTTCCCGTTGCATCCCACAGTCGGGGGGGGTTTACAACGAGGTTAGGTTGCTGGAGGTAAGCGGTGCCACTCCGCAGCGGGTGTGAGGGCGGGCCGGCCGGCACCCCCCTCACGCCCTTCGCGGCGGCGGACCCGAGCAGTGGGACCTGCTGGGTAGGGGGAAGGCAGACGTTCCCCGGCTGTACCACTGCATGCCCCCTGCGGGTGGGGACATGAGGCGACTGCCGCTCGCCTCGGCACCATCCGGCTCCTAAAAGCCGCCCAGCGGCGAAGCCCAGAGAAACAGCCCCGCGCTAAACGCCGCTCCCTCCTCCAGCACCTGGGCATTCTCCCCGGCCGCCTCCTTCCTCCCCTGTGAGGCAAATGGTACGAGCCGCAGCAGCCCGCACAGGTGTGGCCGGTGGGACAAACCAACAGCGGGCGGAGGGGGAGCGGTGCGGGCGCGCGCGCTCGGGCGCGCGCGGCGAAGAGTGATGAGAGGCGGCGAAGCGGGAGGGCGAGACCGGGACGGGGCTGGCAGCGGCCGCATCATCGGGGAGCGACGGGAGCAGAGGTGCCGCCGCGGGAGATTGAAGTGCCTGCGCCGCCGCTGGGGCCGCGGCGAGGCGAGGAGGGGGCGGCGCCGCTGCCGCCACTGCAGCCGTTGCCTGGGGGGAGGAGAGGAGGAGGAGGGGGCCGCCCGCCCCTCCGCTGGTAAGTGCCAGTCAGCGTGTGGGGGAAGGGTGCGGGCCCCGCCGCGCCGCGGCCCCTCCGGGCAGAGAGTCCGGCCCCACACTCTCGGCGGCGGCTCGTGTGCCCGCGCAGGGAGGGCCGCCGAGCAGGCAGGGCCCTGGTGGGTCTGCCCTGCTCCGGGAGGCCGCCGGGCTGCAGGCCGAGGGGCCGCCCCTGCCCGGGTGCCTGTCCCCGGCCTGTGCCGAGTCGCCCAGGCCAGACTTGCGGACTGGGAGAAGGCTTCTGGTGAACCGGCGCTGGCTGAGGCGGGAAAGATCGGGCGTGAGGCTGGGCGAACACTGGTCTCCTCTCTCCAAGGTTGCAGTTTGATGAGTAAAGGCAGCCCCCCGCCCGCAGCGGCTGCCCCCCCTCCCCTTTGCTGGCCCAGGTGTTGGCACAGGCAGGCTGTGAACTGAATCACAAAACTAATCTTAGTTTAAAAATAAAGTTGGGTTTTTTTTGGTGTGTGGGTGTTTTTTTTTTGTTTGTTTTGGGGTTTTGTTTTGTTTTGTTTTGTTTTTTTCAGCTTGAGTCAGCTTCCTGAGCTGATTAAGTGTATGGGCAGCAGAAGCACTTGTGTGGGCAACAGAGGTTGGTGCAGAGGAGAAACTAGTGGCTGGAGCTGCTGCTTGTGGTAAAAGTGCTGGTTAAAAGTGTTAATAAAGCTACTTGCTAATTAGAACATCTGTAATAACTCGTGAATTATAACTTGGCCATTTTTACCTTGATGGAACATTTATTTTAATGTTGAGGTATTTCAGATGTCTTTCGGTGGATGCATTTCTCTTTATGCCTCAGAAACTGTGAGTGTACAGGCTAGATTTCTTCAGTGAGAACTTCACCTTTTTAGAAAAGGATTGCTTCTTGTATAGCAGTACTTGGGGAAAAAAAAAGAAAATCTGTGGGTCACCATTGCCTGATCGACTTCAGGAGTCGGTTGCAAAAAGAGCAGGCTTTTAGGAAACTGGCAATTAATATGACTTTAATTCTTTAATTTTCTCAGTGTATTCACTTATCAGAACTACATTTACATTCTGTTACATACTGGATGACCTCGTGTGTACTTGCATTCTTGAGTCTAACAGATGTGATGAAAGGTATTTGCCTTCTCCTAACCGGCCTTTAGAATCACAGTGACAAAAAGCTCAAATATGAGGGAAGACAAATTTGTGAACACGCTAGAGGATAGTTCTGTCTCTAACCATGACAAATAGGGTGAGGAAAAAATGGAATATCTTAAGAAACCCTGTCACTGGTTTGATAGGTCTCAAAAGCATCTTGTCAAATCACTTTTATCTACAGAAGAAGCACCTCTCACATGCAGGACTCTGCTAGTCTGAGTTTCTTCAGTGAATATGGTAGCTGAGTCAATGGCAGCAACTGTTTGTAGTTCAGTCTTGATAGATGACCTTTCCCATCTTCTGGTGAGAAGTTTGAGCTTTCCCTCCAGTCCTTCGCTAGTATTTTTACCTCACGCTCCTTGTCTCAAACATCCCCATGCTGCCTAACCAGCTCTGTCTTGGGAGGTCCAGATGCCTAGGGCTTTACTTTCACTTCTCTCTGCTTCTATTCTCCTATTCTCTATCTACAGAGATTCCCTGGGAATTTGCTTTTGTTTCCAGTAGACCAACTCCTTTCTGGCAAACCTGGGCTTCTGTTAGGAAAAGAGGGTTTGATACTGCTTGTACAGAGCTGCTAGAGCACTTTTCCTGACTCAGCCTGGCTTGTAACTTCTGCTTATTCAATCCGTTATTATTACATACAGATCTCGGCTCAAGTCACAGCCCTCCCTGGTCTTATTACTGTCGGCTGAAAGTAAAAATCAGGGTTTTCACCTTCTGTCTTTGCCTCTTTCTTGCATCTAAATTTGTTCATTTAAGCTAAGAAGTAACTGGTAGCATTTTATTTATCGCTAGTGCTACTGAGAGCTTTGTAGCTCTCCCTCCTAGGTAGGTTGCACAACCACAGTAAAAAAAGCCTTACAAGTTTGGAAAGCTTCCTTTCTTGTCACATTTTGTGCACCAACATCTTCTAAAGCCTGTTTACAATGCCAAGCAAAACTTAGTCATGCAATTGTAATAAAAATGTTTGCTGCTTCTTACCACTGAGAGTGGCATACAGAAAAAGTAATACATTAGAAGTATTGCCTGGCTATGGCTTTTTTTTTTATCCCTTTTTAATTAAGCCTCCTTTTACTATCCCAGTTTTATTTCCATCTTCTTTCCTGCAGGTGGGTGGATTTAAAAAATAATCTTACAATCTAATCTGTTGGGGGGGGGAACCCAAAACAAACAAAAACCAAACCAAAACCACAAACCCCATATGTCTATGGATTAGGTGTCAGACATCCCGGTGTTAGTTATAAAACTAAAAAGCTATTACAGAATGAAAAGAGCCCGACTCGGTGCAGGGCTAACAGCCAAGCTCAGACCGCCCCGAAAGCGGGGCGCGGCGGGTGTCGCCGGCCGCTCCGGCCCCGCCGGGGGCAGCGCGGCCCCGGGCGCTGTGTCCTCCCGGCTCCCGCTTCTTCCTCCTCCGGGACTACCGCTCCCAGAAGCGCCCGGGCTGAAAGTGAAAATAAACGCCAGGTTACGTTTTTTTTTTTTTTTTTTCCCCCTCCTTCCTCCCCCTCCTCTCCCCGGCGGCGGTAGCACATGTCCTTTCTCTTTTGTTTTCCGCCCGGCAGGCCGGCTGCGCGCTCGGGCTGCGGAAGCCGCCGGGAATCGCCGCCCCGAGGGAGAAGCGGGATCGGGACCCCGCCGCAGCGGTGTCCAGGAGCTGCCGCCCGGCCCTCCGGAGAAGCCTAGAAGCGACGGTTTTTATGGAGCTGGAAGTCCAGACTGCGGAGTAAAACTTTGCAGTTTCTCTCCGCGATTCCCACATGCAAGTTGATAACGTGAGACCAGCTGCTTTTCTTATTGCTGCTGCTGCTACCTCGAGTGCTGAGGGGCCAGCGCTCTCCTCCCCCACCTGCTGCTGTTTCCTTTACCCGGCCCTAGAGCTGCTCGGTACCTTGCCATGTGGGGCTAGGAGAGGTGCAGCGATTCTCCACAGCGTGAAGCGGTAAACATGGAGGCGGTGTGCAAACCCGACGGCGGGGAGCAGAGTCATCAAGGCAGCGGCATGGACGCCCCTGGGGACGCTTCTATGGACTGCTACTTGCGATCTCAGGGCTTGTACAGAAAGAGAGTTGCCAAGGATGGATCTTGTCTTTTCAGGGCTGTGGCCGAGCAGGTAACTGCTTACATAAACAAAGCTACTTCGCATGAAAGTATGGGAAGTGGATCTCATTAGTGGGTGATAATTAGCGTTAAAATGCAGACAAGTATAGGTTAAGGTTACACAGTCGTGTGCCGGGGGAAAAAAAAAAAATTTCTATCTTGCGGGGTGAGAGAAGTTCTGTGTGTACAGCCGCCTTCTGTCATCAAGAAATTGTTACCTGTTTTGACCTTCCGCTGCCTCCTCAGAGCTGTTTTCAGAGTAAGATTTCAACATTTGGGTACAACTGCTTTGTATGAGACTATTTAGGAAACGGAATTTAGTGGAAAGAGCTGAAAAGCCTTGTTCTTGGTTTTGTTAATTAGTTTACTATAAAATTAGAGAAAGTGAGTATTTTCAGTTCTTCCTGTTGAATGCCCCTCCCCCATTTCAGTGTGACTGTTAAAGGAAAAAAGTGACAGCGTCATCTTGTCTTAAATACAAACAAACAGCAGTGGGAGCTCTGGTGCTTCTGATTGTGGGAGCCCAGATTCCTGTGCTAATTATACACAGTTCGCTTTTTTTTTTTTTTTTTTTTTTTTTTTNTTTTTTTTTTTTTTTTTTTTTTTTTTTTTTTTAAATTACTTTCCCCACTGAATTTACAAGTTCAGGCAAGCAAACACTATTGATCTGAAGTGAGTGTTTTTTTGTTTCAAGGGAATAATCAATGAATATACATTGATATTCTGATGTTTTTAATTAATATATATGGAAGGTTTCTCCCACACTCCAGTGTATATAGAACTTTTTTCAACTATTCAGTAAATTTTCAACATCTCATTCTTATTTTATTAAAGGGAAGGCCTTTAATTCAAAGTTAGTAAGTGTTTATCCACAAATTTGGCTTAACCTCTGTACTCTTCATGCAGAAAAACTGAACTGGTCTGAATTTGTAAGTGTTTTAAATTGAGGGTAGTGTGTAAGGATTGACTGGAACTTCCCTACGTTGTAGTGAGTATGCAGACAAAGTCACATTAGAGATAACTCTGAACCTATGATGAAAGTAGTATTTTTCCAGTAGAGATTTGAACAGGAGGTAGAATGCAGGTGTCATATTGGGATCTGAATTCCTGGCTTCCAAGTCAGTATTTGGGCAACAGACCTACACCTCTTAAAGTCAGGAGAAAGTAACCCTGCACTCTCTTAGATTTGGTTGGATTTCATTTGAACAAGTGCATGTTGGTAGTTGATTTCCTCATCCACTCCTGTGGTAACTTACTTCTTCAATTAATTGAAGTCCTTTACAAAGGAGTCTGTTAAAGAATGACAACAAATGCTGTTCCTTTCACTCAGTAAATCCTCATAAAATTGAACATTTGAATTTAGTAAATCTGTGAATTCTGCAGTTTTCTTAATTTTGATTAAGTAATTGAGGTTTCACCTGCATAAAGATGTTGTTACTGGATGAATATGCATTTTAAATATTCTTAAGAATAAAACTAGAGTATTTCCAAGCCTGTATTTAGACAACACTCATTAATTATTTGTGACCCATCATCARAACTCCTAAGAACCAGTGTCACTTTCTTCTCTTTCTCCCTTTGTAGGTGTTACACTCTCAGTCTCGGCATATTGATGTTAGGATGGCTTGTGTAGACTATCTTCGGAAAAATAGGGAGAAATTTGAAGCAGTAAGTATTTTTATTTTCTTTGTGAGCATTTAAAAAAAAATGTTACTTTATTCCTTCCACTTTTCTAAGGTATATTCTGCTGTTTGTGACAGTATTCATCATAGCTGTATGCTAGTTGGTGCTGTTTCAAGTGAGTGCTCTTTAAATTAATTGGCACATGTGTGGTAGTAACTCATTTTCATAAGCCTGGAGAAAGACCTGTATACTGCTTGGACTGGAGGGATGTGGGGTGGGAAGAGTAGGAGGAGTTTTTAATGCTCATTAAAAAACAAAACAAACTTTCTTAAACTTTAGTAGTCTGTAGTGGAGCTACCAAAATCTGGATTTTATTTTAGTATGATGCCTATTTTAATAAAGGTAATAAAATGTTCTTACTGTGCTATTTAATTGCTTTTACAATATATGAGGGATTAGTCTGATGAGATTAGTGAAATTTGTTTCAGGGTCTACAATTTATTATGCATTGCCACTGTGGTTTTTTTTTTTTTTTCCCTAAACATTTGTAACAAAGTTCTCCTTCATCAACGATGGACATAAAATATTTTGATATTGATCTATATTTGGCCAATGTCATCAGTGTTAACATTATAAAATCCTTCTTTTTCTTCTTCCTTTTAAAAGAACAATAATAAATAATAGTGCTCCTGTTTGTGTTTGTATGTATTGTAGTGTATACACCATTTAACTAATTTCCAGGATAGCCAAAACAGGAGTATGTGTAAGTATTTGTTACTAGGGGATTATTACTCAGCTCTCTCTTTCTGTTCTGAATTTACCCAGATCCAAAATAAAAAAGCTGTTTTAGATGCACATTGGCATAGGGAAGAGAAGGAAAGCAGGAATAAGAGTATGTGTATTTGCTGTAATTTCTGAGAAAGTGCCCTATGCTCAAATGTGACTGATCACTGTTAATGTGGAAGTTGTCAAGAGTGAATGACATAAAATACAGTGAATCTCTCTGGGAGAATGCAGCTCTGACTTGACTATTTCCATTTGCCAGGACTGTTTGTTTGTTTCCAGTTCATCTGAGGACTTATCAACTCTTAGATCTTTATTTTATTTTATTTTACTTTTTCACTGCTGACTTTTTAATCCCTTTCTTTCTAGAATTACCCCACTCACTCCAGTATGTGCTTCTCTACTCCTGTTTTCTTGTTGCATTGTGTAGTTTTTGGAAATACCATGACCCTTCTTGACTTTAAATGTGTGTTGTTTCCCCTCCCCAGTTCTGGCATCTTCTCAGCCAGGTGACTTCTTTGTCAACCCTAGCTGGTTTTACTATCTTGGTCTCTCTCCTCCAGACTCCTAGTCTCACTGTTCTTTTTTCCTCAGACTTGATCCAAGTGATATGACTTCTCCTCTATCAATCTTTGCTGTCCTTCTGAAAAGTCTTTTTTTTTTTTTTTTTAAAAGTTTCTTGTCATTTTTCAGAATAGGTGTTTCATGTACAAGGTTGAGGTGTTTCATATCTGTTCTCATTTCCTAGTGTTCCTACTCCTTCAGGTACCTCACTTTAGCTCTGCTGATCTCCTTTGCTCCCCATATCTCTTACTATACTTTGTGGTTTCCATCTGGAATATAGCATTGTTAACTTTTCTTAAAAAAAGCCAAAAAACCAAAAAAAACCCACCCAAAAAACCAACAACCAAACAACACAAACAACAAATACCTCTTTCCCTAATCTCTTAGTTCAACTATTTACTCATCTGCCTTCTTAGTAGTTATGCTCTATTGACATGTACTGTGGTACTCATTGAAGTTCCTCTTCTCTCTGTTGTAACCATTTCAGCTTGGATTTCTGTCTCTTTCGTTCCATTGGTACTGCAATAACCGAAGTTTCAGGTGACAGTGTGTAACCACCATCTTCATTTTCATCCTTATCCTTTCTTGAAGTGTTATCTTTGATTGCTGCCGTCTTACATTCATTCTTTTTTTTAACTCTTCAGTTTCTTATGAGAACTTTCTGGTGCCCTTCCTTTCTTCCTCTGTGCATTATCTTTAGGTCATTTAATTTTGACACACAAACCAACTGCTGTCTATGATCATGTTTTACTGATCCACCTTTTAACTTCATACCTGATTGCTTCTGTCTAAATTAAAATTTTTGGCCAGACTTTTTGATTCTTCTCATGAACAACACTGTCCACCCAAGTTCAAAATGGCTAAAGCAGGACTTTTAATCTCACTACTCCACTCAGTTTTGCTTGTTACCTTGTTTCTTAATCACTATGGGTAAAGAGGCCATCCAGCTTGTAATTACCATTATGAACTTAAGCTACTTCTTTATTTGGACCTCTGTGGATCTTTATTTTAACTAAATCAAGCAGATTGTGTCTAAATAGCTTTTTTTAAACACAGCCTCTCTGTTGGCCAGCATGGCTAAAACACTTTGAAGTTAACATGTCTCAATTACTGCAGCATCTTTCTCTGGCCTTGACAAATGTGAATTTGGCCTCTTCGTGTGTGTTAAGGAGTGCAGCTGAAGGATTACTTTCTTAGCCTGGCACTTAAAGCGTAGCCCGATTGTTTGCATCCTTTCACTGAAAGTAAAAGCAGTTTGTTTGAAGTGGTACAGAAAAGAGGAGAAAGTGCTTTATGATTTGCCCATACTATATCTTATCGCTACTTGGGTACTACAGAAATGTGACTCCCATTTCCGATTGTCCATTGCTGCCTATTTCTTTCAACAAGATACTTGAATAAGCCCACACATGCTCTCTCCAGTGATGCTGTGCACACCTGAGATGAATTGCCCATAAACATCTGCTTGACAGCATCTTTGCTTTCTTTCAGATTTCCTGTTTGGCTGCTGGATTTCTTTATGGGGTTTTTTTGTTTGTTTTGGTTTGGATTGTGTGATGACTCTAAAAGCTGTTCATGTGGTTATTTGCTGGAATGCAGATCTATATGTTTGACAACTTATTCCCTCATCTCTACATCACTTTATACTTAGATTGTAAGCTCTTTGAGGGCAGGATAGTCTTAAATTTCCAATGGTACCTTCCCAGTGGTACAGTGGGTCATAGACTGGGGATTTCATATGCTGTGCTAATAAAAATAACTAATTATTACTTTTTTTTTAAATACAGTTCATAGAGGGGCCATTTGAAGAGTATTTAAAATGTTTGGAAAATCCACAGGTATGTTAAATTTGATTTATAATAGAAAACAGTACTTTTGTTGAAGTTGATGGGTAATTGTATTTTTTTTCCTCACAAATGTTTTTGACTGAGCGGAAGAGCTCTTTGAATTATGTAAATATATACTTTTATGCGTGTACTCTCTATTGTAAAATGATTTGGGGAATTTTTTGTGTGTCTTGATTTAAACCTGTTATTCCTCAAAATTGTATTCAAATGTTTCTAGCCATTCATGCCAAGAAACATAGCATGGCTAGCTTCTTCTTGAAGACGGCCTTGAATAAAGGTCTAAAAGTTTAGGTGATGAAAAGGCAGTTACTCATGTAAGGGGTATTATGAACAGTAGCCACAGGCTTTTACGAAGATACTGATTTGAAGCAAAATTATTATTATTTTTTTCCTCCTAATTTAATTTTAGTATTTTTATCAGGGAGTTAACAATTTGTGTAAGCTGAGGAGGTGCAGGGGGGAAGAGGACTATCTAGTACAACATTGCAAAATCTGTTAATTTTTTTTAAGTGCCTGTACATAAATTTTATTAAATTTTCCCCTCCTAGAAATCAAAGCATGATTTTTCTGCCCCCTGCCCACCCCCGCCCCCCACCATGCCTACAGCATTCCTAGTTAGAATGGCTAACCAGATGGTTCTTTATTTCAGTTTCCAAGATGAATGGTGGAAGGAGGAAAAATGTGGGTGTTAGCCTATTCTGCTTCTGTCTTGCTTTGTTTATTCCAGGATTTTTTATCACAAAGCTTTGTTAGTCAAATCCTGAGGTTATATGCTATGCTAAATGGTAAATCATGCCGTCTTCCAGTAGAACTTATTCTGCACTGAACTACGCCAATGTGAATGGTTTACAGCACTGCACTGTGTGTATAGAAAGTGTCTTTTTTCATACATGTCTACTAACGTTTAAAAAAACTTTTTGAAAAATAAAACATACAGTAGCTCTTTTATATGATCAGAGAAATCAATATTAAGTTATTCTATATTTGAAAATTGTCATGAGAATTTAAAAAATTGTTAAAAAAAAAATCGAACTGCTACAAATTCCTGCCCCAAACTTGATTTCAGTAATTTTTAATTTAGTAAGAATTTAAAAAAGAAAAAAAAAAAAGGTAAAAAAGAGAAAAATCTGGTCACATCATACTAGAGCACAGTACAGCAGTTAGGCTGGTAATGGAAGAAAAAACTTTTACTTTCCTGTGATTTGAGTCTGGGTTATGGTGTTACTGACATTTCACTGTTTAACAGCTTTAAAGGGCAGATTTTTGGTCTTTCTTCAGGTATCCATAATACAGCTGCTTGCAAGAGAAATGCAACTAAGTATCACAAGTTTATTTTGGCTGTTTGGAAGTGGTCTGTCTACTTTGTGTTGGAGCACTTCACAAGACCTTGTCAAGATATTTGTATGGAAGTTATCAGTGTTTTAGGCATGAGAGTTAAGTCTCAAGGTTCTTTTTCCAGTTTATCTATAGCTAAAGGCCCACAAAACCAGTTTTGAAGGTAGAGAGTAACATTTTTAAAAGCACTTGATAAATCTGACACTCACTTTTTTCAAAAATCACTTTTGAAAAGCTAGGCTGCTAGTCGTTTAACAAAAGAAAAAAAAATAAAACCACTATCACCTTTCAAAATCATACTCTTTAATGATAGATCTGCATTTATGTGATTGTTTTTAGTTCTCTCAGTTTTCATACAGATCAGCTTCTAGTTTGGGAAAAAATCCCTCTAGCTTGTACCCCTTAACCTTAGTGGAGTAGTTGTTATTTCAGAAAACCTTAAATACAATCAAAGTGTCTCAGCTGAAGTCCAGACTCAGTGGTGATTTTTTTTTTTTTTTTTTGACAATGATTTCTTCCTTCTCTTGACCTACACATGAGGAAGTATAATAATTGTGTGTTTGATTAAACTTAATTTTCTTTTGTTTTTTTTTTTCAATACAGGAATGGGTTGGACAAGTAGAAATAAGTGCCCTTTCTCTTATGTACAAGTAAGAAAACCCTTAAATATGTTTTATTGAGATCAGTTCAGTTGTTTTGTTAATTAATCAGTTGGAATAGCAAAGATGGAATTGTATGTTATACTGTAGCTCTCCAGAAAATTACAAATACGCTTTGAAAATTGCAGCTGTCAAGATACTAAATAAAAATAGAAAAGTGAGCTTTGAAAATTACATTTAACCTGGGATTTGAATACAGGTTTGCAATAATGTCATGCATCTCACCTGCACAACTAATTGCGGGTAGAGTCATACAGTTTGTATTTTGTTAATTTTCATATCTTAATTTTTCTGTTAAAATTGCTTTTCTTCCTATTTCTCACCAAGGCTTTAATATTAACCCTATTGCTAAGCTGTGGGCTGTAGCCATTTCTTTATTACCTCCGTACAAATGTTCTGATGTAGCTTAGTGATACGAGTATTGTAGGCTGTATGCTAGAAAGCCGTTCTCACACCTCCCCTGGTATGAAGTTGTATGTACTGGTATAACACTACCTGGTGTACTGCTGTAGTGTATTCTCTTTTCTGTATAAATTTTCCTTTTTCCACTGTATCAGTATAGATGAAATAGTATGAGTTTGTCAAGGGCCATAGCTTCAGCTATGCTTAAGAAAGGTTTTGGTATTTGTGGATAGACAAACACTCCTCTTGGTGATGAACAGTTTTGCTGATGTGTTTTTATTAAATACAATCCTATATATTAATCTTTCTTCACAAAGTAGTATGAAACTATATGCTGAATACTTATAACTGCTTTCTAATTACTGTGTAAGGGAATGAGCAATGTACAGCATCTTCTCTTTTTGCTGTTTGTAAACCAGTTTAAAAAGTCAGTATTTCAAAATGCTTGCTGTAAATTAATGACTTTCTACTTCGACTCTTGATGACACAGTTGATAAGAGGAAAGAAACAAACTAATTAAATTACTTTCAGGTACTCAGATGAGTGCTGAGTGCGGGAAATTGCATGAAATTCTATCTTTGCATTTTATGTGGTTAATGGGACAGTTTAGAGTTGCACGTGCTGCATGGGTGGAAGAGGACTGAACTGAAAGTCAGAGTAAGGTTTGGCTCAAGAGACTTGGAGAGAAGGTCTGATGGTTAGATTGAGCCAGGGTGTAGAGGGACATAACTCAATTTAAGTCAACAAAATTGCATGCTTGATTGGAACTGGATGATCGTGATCTTCTGCTTGTTGTATTTCTGGCCATGAGAAATGTATTCTCATGAAATAGAAGCAGTTTATTTTGAAGTCATGATACATTGGTATCCAGGACCACAGCTGATTAAATGAATACAGAGACAAATCCTGGTTGATAATTGTATTTTTTAAATTTCCCTTGGAAGCGTGAGGAGGCTTGTGGCATAGTTGAAACTATAGTAGTATTTCACTGCAGAGTTGAACACACAAAAATTGTACTGCCATACTTGTTTTGGGAAGACTGGCTTCTATTAAAAGGCAGTTTAGAGGCTCTGGGAAAGTAGGAATGGTGATGGAGGTTGGGGGAAAGAGTTGCTTCCCTTCTTGCATGCTGGCAGACTGAAAGAAAGCAGAAGTATGAACTTCCTGTTTCTGCCAAGTGGAGAAGTGAAAGAGTTTCAGACTTCTCAAGCATAGGATAGAAATGCAGCGTGAATAGGCATGTTTTCATTTCCACTCCTCAGATCTGTCACAAGTATAATTTGATTATCTAGTAAATTTTCCTTGCCTCCCTGAAGCAGGTAGGTCCCTGAGCTATAAAATTCTTTTCCTCTCAGAATTGCTTTTTCTGAGTTGTTGTAGAAAGTTTTTTTGTTCGTTTGGTTTTTTTAATCCAAAACCTGCAGCTGTGAATATACTTAATAATTTTGCAAGACTAATTAAACTTTTGCTTGTGTGAGCAAGGAAGAAGTTGAAGGAAGTGATAGGTTGCTAAGCAAAGAATTCAAAGGGAGGATTATGGATAAAAGAGAGAGAAAATAACCAAATTTAAGGTCATGACAGAGATTGATTATAGCAGAAAAACAAGTAGCAGAGATTGATAGTCTTTCAGTTTTTAGAAAATAAAAAACCAAATAGCATGTCATGTCAGTATCAGTTGTGGATTTTCCTCTATTTGTCACTTTATATCCAGTTCAACTTTTTATGCTTTTTAATCTAACAAGATAAAAAAGGAATTGTAAGTGTGGAGTGTAAATTCTAAATTTGCTTAACTGTGGTAGCTCAACTCTTCATTTATGGTATTTTTAATCCTCTTAAATGTAATGAGGTACCAAAACTTAGTTTGCAGCGATAAAAATTTTCTAAGCCTGTTTTGAAAAACTATGCTGGACTGATACCCTTGATGATGAGTATCTGCCAACACTGCAACGGCACGCTATCTGCTGGTTCAGTCCAAGCTTCCCAAAAAGTTTGTTTCTGTTCTCTCAGTTGAAGAGACGACAGAGGGGTTTCTTTGCCACTTTAAATCCAGCAATTTGAGTCTAACAAACACAACGTGGTGTTCGACTCCACACTTGCTGGAGTCTTTATCCAAAAAGAAAGGGAAACTGAGCCTTCTGAATGTCTTTTTTGCAGTATGTTACCCGTTTTAAAATGCAGGAAAAGATTATTCTTGTTACGCATGAAAAAACTGAGACACGTGGAGGGCATGATTTTCAGAGGTGCTGGAGACTTGGTTACAGTATCTGATCCTCAGGCAATGCCCGCTGATGGTCTTTTGGGCTTTCAGCGTGCTCCTTAGCATGCTGTGGCAGCTGGGCCACCGTTTGGGAGCAGAAATGTTGTGTGGACCCTTCTGAGCACGAGAGCTTGGTTTGGGAGGCAAGAAGAGTTTCTGAGCACAGACATGGGCTGTTCTGTTAGCTGGCCTCTGTGCCCCAAAGGGTTCTCGCACGTGTGTAATCAATCTGCTAGTACAGATTTAGCCTAAGCCATTGCTCACCTTCTGGAAACTTACCACTGTTTCCTGTCTCTGTTAATAAAACCAACCTCCTCTTTGTTCTGGTGGGTTTCCAAACAGCAAAGTGTAATGAATTTCTCCAGGACTGGGGAGCCATCATCTTTCTAGACACAGCTGCAGAAAGTGGTGTCTGGAAGTTTGTTTTACTTGTCATTGGCTCTGTGCATGTTGTGCCAGCACGTATTATTCCAGTATATTCTTTCATAAAAGTAAGCCTTTTTTTGACCAGTGATAGTTGTACTCATCTTCTTCAGTATTCTTTTTCACTAAGTATTTTCTGTGGTTATGTATGTTTCTTGAACTGGACTTGAATATTCCTATTTTTATTGATACTAATTTTTAAATGAATTCTTAACTGCTACTTTTTTCTCAGGAAAGATTTCATAATATACCGGGAACCAAATGCTTCTCCTTCACATGTAACTGAAAATGGCTTTTCTGATAAGGTAAAAAAAAAAAAAAAAAAATTATGGCTATTGTGAAAGGCTGAATTAAGACTACTTTATAAACAGCAAATAGTTTCCTGTGAGTTTTATTATTCAACACAATGAAATGTTCCGAGAATTCAATTTTAACAATTTCTTTTGCACATATTTAAGGCAGCTAGTCTGTTAATACATGTAGCACTTCTTTTTAAATAGATGGTCCATATTTGGGGTGTGGTATATCTTCCTAGTAATCTAAAATTCTGTAAAAATCAATTTGCAAGTGCTAACTCACATAGCTACTTCTGTCTTAAATTCTTTTTGACTTTCAGTCAAATTCCTTTTGGTTTAAAGGACATCCACTAAACATAGTGATCATTTCATTGATACTTTGAGATCCTGAGAGATAGCAAAGCACATTAGTACATTAAATTGAATTTAAAAGGTAGTGCTYATATGAAAAATCAAGTGAGATGCAAATATCTGTGTGGTTTTTTTTTTTTTTTTAATAGGTATTGCTGTGCTTCTCAAATGGAAACCACTATGATATTGTTTATCCCATAGAGTATTCAGAAAAGGCTGCTCTGTGCCAGTGTAAGTATTATGTTGGTTAGTTAAAAGCACATATTTTTACCAAAAATCTTAAAATTATCACCATCGGGTTTCAGGAAAAGGCTCTGTATGAAAGTTTATTACAGTCATTCTTTAGTAGCTTAGTTTTCCGTTTGAATTGTCAATGACTGTATGATTTTGCGAGAGCATGAATTCTTATTGTGTCCTGATTCTTGACAAAGCAGATTATATACCAAGAGGAGAAGACTTATCTGCCTCTTTGAATCTGGGTGGTCTAATGTAAACAGAAAATGTTGGTGTACTAATTTATAATCTGTTGCATTGTCTTTGGTCAGCATTCTAGTTTTAATTTTGTATTTCAGATTATGTTAGCAAACTAATTGTTTATGTTAAAATTATCCTTGCATGTGTAACTTGTCACAGAAATCATGGGGGTTGCACGTACAAAAAATACCGTCTTCATGGATTATTGTTTTCTTTACTAGATTGCAGACATGCCCAAAGTTCCTAATCAGGTTTGATGCGTCACTGTGATACTCCCTCCAAGGATTCTCATTCTTCATGAAAACTCTGCCTATGTGCAGAGTTACAAGGCTAAGGCCAAATTTGCCTGTCAAGAGACCTGATTTCTAGTAGTTTCATGCATACCCATTAAGCCATAGTAGCTGCAGCTGGTTTTGCTTCTAATACCTTCACTGTTTCAGTTTACACATCAAAATGCTTGCTTGCTTTGATTGAAGTAATTTGAAATGCATCTGTAATGGTAGTGTAAAATCTCATTTATCTTGTAACTGATTTTGCCTTTCCACTTTCTCCTCCCCTTCCCCAGCTCTGCTGTACGAGTTGCTGTATGAGAAAGTGTTTGATACAGATGTAAAGAAAATCATAGCAGAACTTACTGCTGTTGGTGTGACAGAGGAAAGTAATGGTAGCAGTGAAGTATCTGCTTCAGATTCAGAAGATGACAACTACAGGTAAATGCAATTTAAAAGTTAACGTAAGATGCCTGTGATTAATAGGTGTTAAATGAGTTTCCTGAATTTCTGGTGGGTAGTAGAATCTAACAGTTAGGGTTGAAAACCTTTACAAATTATGAAGAAGAGAAGCACAAAGAGGTAAGGTTAGAACTATGAAAGAATGAAATATGTAATCTTCACTGTACCTAAGGACAGGGTTCTGGTTCCTCTGTTTTTCCTGCAGTCTAGCTTTGGGTCTCTTTACATAATGGAATATTGCCATTGCAACATGTCCATCTTCCTGTTTAAAATAGCAGAATCGCCTGGGAGAACTGTCAGTGTGCCAGTCTGGCATGGTAAACTCCGTGAGAATTACTTGGCTTACTCTTGCAACTGAGCAGAGTTACAGGAATCTAATCCAAGTTGTGTTGCTTCCACATCTTGGGGCTGAAATCCCTGCTTGAGATGTAGCTAATGGAGAAATACAGATGTAGCTTGCTTCCACTTTGTTCCTTGATCTTTATGAAGTGATTATGTTTGTGGGTTTATATTCCTTTTGCTGGACCCGGATGCTCTAGCTAGCTTTGAGATTTTGACCTACTGATTCCTTTTGCACAGTAAGTCTTTGACAGTGCCATTTTTGCATTTACATGTTGGCAGTTTTTCTTCTGTTTAATACTGTCCTTAAAACCCTGGCTTGTGTGAAATTCCATTGAAGCCATGGAGATTATGCTATATTAGTGCATCATGTCCCCTCTTCCCGCTGAACGTCATTAAAGTCCTTTCTGGGGGCTCTGCTGTAGTCTGTGTGGCATGTGGCAGAAGAAATTCTTTGAGACGTCGGGAGCTGATTTTTTTTTCCTCAAGCTGAAAACAACAGAAAGGAAGATGATGGAAATCACTATAGAAAGAAAACCAAGTTCTGGGAAAGGGATTAGCTTCCTTTGTTGTTTGGAAAAAAAATACTAGGGAACATTTCCAATTAAAATACAAAGTATTTCTGCCTCGGGGAACAATTATTGTAGTTAAAAGTCAGAGAGTGGAAATCTTCTCTATTCCTTTCTGTTCTTGGAGCTTTCCTGGGCTTCATATGCAGTAGCATTACCCTGTATCTTTGGGATTCATAAGAAAATACACTGCTAACCTCCATAGCACCTTTGTAAATGAAGGTCATATATTCACTTGAGACTATCAAACTCAATATTTTTGATTTAAACTGCATGTCTTATGATGCAAGAGCTAGTGTGTGTGACTCTTGACCTAGTTAACCCAAATTACAAACACTTTGCTGTGTTTATGAAGTCTTAAATTTTTTGCTTGTCTTAAAGTTGACTTCAGCTTGTTTCATTACCTAGTTTTCCAGAAGATCTTTTTCATTTTATAAATGTGAACTTTTCAGTTATGTTGTTATTAAATATAATAGTTTATTTTGKTTTTGGGAGAAGATAATGCTGACAGTTGCATACAACTGCTGTAGGGAAAAATACTTGTTTTTTTCCTCTGTGGAAAGTAATTTTCTAGCGATGTCAGGTATAGAAAATAAGAGTAAATTTGAGTGCCTGATGCCAGTTAACTAATGGAGTGGGTTTTGGTTTTGAGTTTTGGTGTGTTGGTTTTTTTTTGTTTGTTTGTTTATAATGTCTGCTTTTGCTATGTTTTCCTTGCGTAGTTGCAAAAATTTTAGAGGAATTTTTTGTTTCCCTTGCTTGCCCCCCGCCTTTTTTTTTTTTTTTCTTAAGTGATGGCTAAGTCAGTACACATAAGTTAGACTTCCTAAAACTTGTACTTAGAAACAAAAATCTTATTTTTAGCTTTATATGATATAGAAATGTAGTTCTTGTTTTAGAGTTAGCTTTTTCATTTTAAGAGTTGAAGATGTTCTGTGGTATGCTTATTGTGGAAAAATATGTAGAGAGTGGTAGTTTCAGTATTTTTATCCACTTCCAAGATGTTTCTTACCTGATTTCCAGGCCTTATTAATACTAGATTACCACAGCTCACTTCTGTCCTTTTGCAGAAGTAAAGCTACAACAGTTAGTGATATGAATGGATTGAAGTCTCTTTCTGGCAACAAGGTATTTATATGTTAAGATTTATTTTCTTCCTAATAACTTGTACTCTGCTATATTTTTCAGTGTTTAATGTTCATGAGAGATTCTTGAGTTTCTAGTTTTCCTAACATGTAATAACTTAAAAACTATTTATTTCTCTGAAAAGTAATGTTTGCTTTTGATGTGCCAAAAGGTGGATAGTGTCCTTTTTAATGCTGCTTAGTTCTTAATTTTGTTCTGGTATGGTTAAAAGAACACCATTGAATTATTTTTTCAAAGCTCTTTATGCTTTATGTATTTTCAGCTGCTTTATATTTCAGTTTAAAGATTGAGCACTGTGATTGAAAAATGGAAAACTGTACATCTTTATGTAGTTGACCATTTAGCACTTTTTGTTTCATACAGCACCTTAAGAGCAATGGGAATCCTACCTTGTTGGTCTTACCTAAAAAAGTTCTTAAATCACTCAATCCATCAGTTTACAGAAATGTTGAATATGATGTTTGGCTCCAATCCAAATGGGGTAAGTAACCAAATACTTCAAAGTTCCAACTTTTGCAAGCTGGTGTATAAAGTGAAGCCCTCTTGAAGAACAGTGATGCAAATGACAGTTTGGGTTTAGGCAGTGGTCTTCCTCACATGGGTCAGTGTGCAGATTTAGGGCCTGAACTTCTGGTTTGCGTTTTTACTGCATCGAGAAAGTAACTGTTTTAGTGTATTTAAACTAAAGTATGTTACTGCTAATGTATTTACAGATCAGCAAAAACAAGACTTTTCTATTGCTGCTGGCATGCAATACTCAGTTGGAGATAAATGTAAAGTAAGTAGTATTGAATTATGGTTTATAGAGACAGTAACATTTTGCTCAAGATGCCAATTTTCCTTCTTTGTTAACTATTTTGATATATAATTGCTACTTTCTAAATAGTTTGTTGTGTCTTCCACACAGCTTGTTGTGCATATGCTCATTATTTAATTGTTGGCAGTGTTCATGACTCACAGCATACATGTAGAAAAGGCGTGTAATAGAACGTCTGATCAGTGCAATTTTACTGTATTAAAAAGTCACAAGGTTAACTTCAAGAGTATATTTAATAAGATGACTGTGGATCTTAACATTAAGTATGCAAATAAGTTTGTGCAGGCTTGCCTCCATGGTGAGTCCTTGCTCGGTGTTGTAGAGGGCTAGCCTCTGTGTGAGAAGTAGGTGCATTTAGGGCAGTTTACTTGGTTCAGGCTAAGCTCTGTTCTTCTCTTGGTGGGCTCCGTAAGCTCGCTAGTTATTCCCATGACATGCAAAAGTGTGGGGTAGGTCTGTTTTATAAAACCAATCGTTATCTCCACTGCATCTTTTGCTGATGGCTGCACTTGCCTTTATCACACTGCTGCATGATAAAGTGTTTGTGCACATACAGTTGCATGATGAAGAATGAAATTTTAGTGTTTTCTGTCATATAGGCTTTTCTTTGGAGGGACCAAAACCAACATCATAGTTCCATGTATTTATGTTCAACTCTGGAGATAATGATTACTGTTTGTAAATTGGCTTTGTTCTCATTACTTTCAAGTGATGGAATACAGCTCGCTTTAGTTGCTGCAGATCCTGAAGATCCTGAAGTTTTGGGCAATTCTTCCTCTTGTGAAGTATTCGAAGTGTGTTACACAATTGCTCTTGAAATTCTGTTAACATTTGTAGTATGTGTTGCTGCTTAAGAAGAAATAAGGTTTGCCATTAAATTCTATAGTACTCAAATTTTAGATTAATCTCCTTAGGTGTGTTAACTAAACTGGTGGTACTTGGCTAAATATGGTTCTTTCTAGGACATTTGACCATCTATTAAAATTATTGATATTAATGTGAAAATATTAAATTAGCTTTATCATGCAGCATGGGGGCTCTTTCAGTTTGTACTTTTTTTATTTGTGTAATGGAATTAAGGATAGTGAATAAATTGCAGGAAGAACACATTTCTAAACTTAAAAAAAAAAAAMAAAACACAAAAACAAAAACAAAAAAACCACCCACAAAAAAACCCAAAACAAAACCCCCCCCCAAAACCACAAACTCCCAAAACCCCACACAAAACAAACAAAAAACCTAATGTGGAGTTGATTGATTATTGCTTAATAGTACAGGCTTAAAATTTGTATTGAAGACCCTAAGGCTGTCTTGTGTAGTATTTACTAAAGGGTACAGATATTATTAGTAGAAAAATCTCTAGTAATTAACATACTTTATCTGTCAAATTTTATATGTATGTGGCAAGACAGTAAATACATGGGATAAAAACATGGGAAGGGAAGATGAAGTAAACAGTGAAAAATGGAGTTGACCAAATTAATAAAACTGGAAAGCCAAATGTTGTAGCAGAATGTTATGAAATTTATTTTATATTTAACAGAAGAATTTTAAGAACATGGAATGTCAGTTAGACAAGTAACACTATGATCATGTCTGAACAACTTTTTTTGGTTGTTTTAAAAAGCTTTCTGAAGAATAACTTCAGAAATAATTGGTGTTCATTATGTTCTTAAACTAAATTTCACCGAAGTTAGTAATGAATTTTTCTTTTCTTTACATGGATTTTAACAAGGAAAAGCTTTGGGGTTTATTCTAAGAGAAAGTGTTTTCAGTAAAGCTGAAAAGTTGATGCACTGATTACTTTCAACTTTCTCATGTAGTTTTGAAAGCCATGTTTCATTAAGTAGTGTTACCCGGCAAGCTTTCTGGTGTTTGTTTTTGTTGKTTTTTTTTTTTTTTAATAGTATTTTTATTTCTTTTTGAAGAGCAATATGGATTGAAGATTTGCTTTTGATACAATTACTGAATTACATGATGATTATTTCTCAGGCCTTCTGTTGCTCAGAGGAAGAGTTCTATTTTTAACATTGCTGATATTTTAAAGAGTTACATCCTCTCATTGTCGTCTTTGAAGCTAATGCACCTTTTTTTTTTTTTTTCTCATTCTTTTTCCTTATAGGTGCGCTTAGACCATAATGGGAAATTTTATAATGCCCATATTCAAGAAGTTTGTTCGGAGAATGGGCCAGTTGTTGTATTTGTAGAAGAGCTTGGAGCAAAGTAAGTGCTTAATCTCTTTTGGAAAAGAGTGCCAAATGGAACCTTGGTAATGGCAGCATTACTTTAGTTCAGCGTTAATTTCGGCCCCTGAAGTGTATCTATTTCTTTACTTGAAGCAGTACTACCACAAAATTGTTAAGAAAACAACATACTAAATAAAAAAAGGAAAAGGGGGTTCTGCATTGATGTCACTTCAGACTTTTCTCTTTAGTGCTAAGTAGTCTGGATATTACTTGTGGAGTAAAACAGTAACTACATTAGTATTAAATTAAGTGTTGCTTGTTGTGCTTAATAATTAGATGTTAGATTTGTGACAAGCTTTTAATATTAAAAGGTCCATCAAAGCACTTAGCTTCTCTGTTGGTTGAGTAGCTCTGCCTGATTTCATACAGAGAGTGCCAAGTTGCTGTTTAGATCAGCATCATCTTTGCCCTACCTTGGGAGAAACTAAGTGTTTAAAGTTGTTGGTGGGGGTTGCGGGGGTTTTTTGTGTGTTGTTGGTTGGCTGGTTTTGTTG